>CM063505.1:196471298-196488798 GCA_032207245.1 Pardosa pseudoannulata
TGAAATAAAATCCATTTTCACGATCAAAATGTACTTAATTAATGATTTGTTTGGCTGTATCTTGCTGCAGACACATTAAAACATAAAAAATATTCTCTAAAAATAGAAATTTTGATTTTATGATTTCATTTCAAAACATGCATTATATTTAAGTTTCAATTCAAACATAAAGTAATATTTCAGTCTTTGTTAATTTTAATGTTTTTTTTAAGTTTAATTTAAATATATCGTTATTTTTAACAGAAAATAAGTAATTTTCAGATACCAAATGAAAAACTGACTAAATGAAAAACTGACACATTATATTATACTTTAACTTTAAAAAATTATTTTTCAGCTAGTATTATCTTAACGAATACAACCGTCACACAATATTACATACTGGTACTTCCTTTAATAAAGCTCGGTAGTGAGCAATTCCATAAAAATCAATACTGAAATTGGATAATAATCGACTGAGTCATTACTTGAACAAAACTATATTTGCGGGAACACCAGAAATTGTAATTAAATAGCTAATTGAATTTAACATAAATATTCATTAACAAAGTATCTAGAGTTCTCCATTTTTCGTGTTTTTAGATGGCGCACCTGCCAAATAATTATTCCCGAATTGTATACAGCCCATGGATATGGAAGATGGTTTAATATATCATTATCATGGATATCATTGCCTAATGAATAAGTTGGGAATAGAAATATTTGTCGAAATTATCGGGCAGATGATTGTTATCTGGAAGATAAGCATATTAATTTACAGCCTCTAGAAGGATACAAAGTACATAGGACAGATCTCTCAACGAAATTAATTATGATGTTTAATTTTATCTTCCATCATCTCATTGCATAGGATATTTATATCTGGCTTAGCATATGTATGCTACGTCAGCTATTTCATCAAAGAAAATCTTATTTTAAGAGATATACCCTTCAAATACGTTTTAAAAGGTAATTTGTATTTTCAGTTTTTTGACTACTTTAATGTTTCAGCCCCCATGTTACTGTTTTTACTAATTTATACTAGCTTAAAGCACTTAAATCATAAAACAAGATTATTTTGTAATATACATTCAGAACAATTTTATAGATATTCAAATTGAAAATAAAGACATTATCACAAATGCATTCAAAACTGTTGTGTAAAATGCAATAATACTGCATTATACCGCAGTGTCCAAACAAAGAACTTTTCTAAATGATTTTCCCGTTATTCATTGTTTGTTCCTGTATGCAAACTATCCAGGTTTCGCTGAAATTAAACGTTTGAATAAACATTCTTTTCAGATGGTACCCAACCGTCTGTTTCAACTTCAAATGGCAGTTAAGCAGTAATTCCAGGCCTAACTGGTTGTATAATTGAAAAACCTGACCACACATTTAACCGGAAATCCAAAACATTTCCTTTCGTCATCTTTAGAAAAAAGCTATTTTCTAGCACTAAAAATATATATAGAAAAATGTTCTTAATAAATCTTGTTTTATAAAAGTTTTGTTAAAATAATTAATGGTTTTTAAATTCATCATTTTAACAAAAGTTTCATCAGTTAAAAAACTTTGGAGTGCAACAAGAGTTAGTGCAAACACCTACACACTCCGTAAACATCAGTCAAGAAGTTTTTAACTGCTCAAAGATCCATAGAGGGGTGACTAGAAATCCAAACAACCATCGCACAAGGTAGGGTAGGGGTGAAGTGTATGAGCCACATTATACAGTATTTAAGTTTTGCCATAAGAGGTTATGTTGATCCAAGAAAATAAAAAACTAAAGGAATGAATGCGACAAACTAGTGTGCCCATTATAATGACTAGAGAGTTAAAAATATATATAACACAAAAGACAAAACCAAATATAAAAACATCAAAATATATTGCCAGAACCAAAAACAAAAAATTACACCAATGTGAAACATTTCCAAGAATAAAAAAAAACTGTACAAAGCACAGTTAAAAACTAAAAAGAAAAACAGTTGATTATTTTAATGGCAAAAACACTTTTGTAGTTCTTAAAAAAACATTGGTTTTGAGGGCTATCTACATTCATGCTACAAGGGGGTTGAATTTACAGGGGTCTACCAGTAATGATAAATAGACATTCGACCATTGTCCATGATTAATAAGAAGAATGTAATTGCATACAAAATAATTCACTGGGGAAGAACAATCAGTGAAGGAAAAGATTAAACACAGCCCCATTTTTCTTTCTTTTAGATGAAATATTTTGTTTAAAACAAGACTTTTCTTCCAATGACTTAGAAATTTTATAAATTTTCAAAATGAACAGCAAAACTTTAGTGTTTTCTTAAACATTTCACAACTATTCTATGTATTAAATAATTGTTAATTTAAAAACTTCAAAATGAATTATGCAGATTTTTTTTCTAAACTGTTTCAAAATTCTCCATTGTTATTTTTACTATTAAATATTAAAATTTCCATTTCATTAACAATTCAATTTTCAAAATGAATTTTTAAAGTTTATTTCTTAAGGGATGCAGTACCTTTTAACTGCTACATTTGCTTTTTCTATCTTCTATAATTTATTTAAATTTAAATTTATACTAAATGCTAAGCTGTCTCTTTTTCTTGTTTTTGTTTTAACAAATATTTTTATATTTAAAGGAGACTTTTAAAAAAGTATTGTATAAGTTCATTAATTGTTTTTGCAGCCTTTGACTACATCCATCAGTATTTTTCTGAATGTACAAGTGTTTTTAGTTGAAATTTAAGCAGTATAATATGTCTTCAAGAAGTCGTCACTTTTAACCTTCAGAAAACTCTTTTACGTATTACAATTTTAGAATACTAATACAGTTTTTCATCTGTTTCCTTAATTTCATTAAAATTTGTTATCAGAATGTTTAAATCATTTAATACATTTTAATAAAATATAATGAAAGTTATTTTAAATACATTTTACTAAAAGTGATCTTTATTTAAAAAACCTCGCAATCTAAACAAAAAAAAATATTGCACATATTGTTCTCTAATTTTCAACTTAAGTACATTTTAGTATTTTGATTATTCCCTATTTTTTCATTTTTTATTTAATTTTTATAGCATGTGAAGCAAATTTTTTAATCTCCATATTGCTTTCTTTTTTCTTTTCTTTTTTAAGTTTATACTGCTTTCGTAAAATTTCTGATAACTCTTCAAATCACAGAAAAATTTAAATTTCCATAAAAAGTACATTTGAAGAAAATATTTAACTAGAAATTGATATTAAAGTATGAAAATTTCATAATTGTGGATTAGTATTAAAAGTGGAATAATAGCAAAATTAAAAATTACTGACCTAACAATGATGCATGATAAATTGAATCTTTCCCAGGCAAAAGACGTTTTATTTAACTTTTGAAAAATGTCATATAATCAACTTTTAAACTTTAGCAATTTTTTAATCAACTTTAAATTTTAGCTGTTATCAGAACTTGAACTATTCAAATAGCATTGTATTTCATCAATTTAAATGCTAAGTATATTGCTTACAACAAATAACATAGAATCTCTTGCCGTACTAGCATCAAGTTTGCTGTGGAATTTATGTGACGAATTTACTTTGCAATTGAACTCTTCACTATTTAAATACATGTACTTCAATTTCTATTTAACAGATAGCTTTTAATATTTTTAATAAAAGGCAAGCAATAACGCTTGAAATATATATTTTTTTCTGGTAGGGCGTATAAATATATGATACCATCGGGTGTATATGATGCCATTGGGTAAATATTAACAGCAAAATCTCTAATCACAATACAGTATGCAAGCTGTTAATAGTAAAAAAATAAAATATAATAATTTAAATTTTGATTTTTTAAAAAATCTGTTAATTATAAAAATTTTTGACGGCCTGTAATACATTAAAGCAAATTTATTAAGCAGTAAAAATTTTATTTTCCTAATTATATTATTTCTAGTTGTAGAGTGTTGAAAATGAAATTCTACATCTTAAAAGGTACCAGACACTTAACTTTACCTTTAACTATACTTTAAAATCTTGCAGTTGTGCTTAAATATATAAAAAGTAAGACTTTTATCCTGAAAATCGTTAATGTTCTTAATTTAATATGTTTTGTATCAATAAAATTGTGTTTGTTATACGCAAATTCAATAAAACAATTCTAGTTTCAGGCTTTATTACTTGGTCTTTAATAAAACATAAAGCCGTAACTGTGAAGGAATATTTTTCCTTAACTCGGTTTATTCGTGTGGTTTAATTATCGTAATGAATCGAGGGAAATAAGTACAGCCCTAGAGCTTTATTATTCGATGGTTGTAAGTTATTTCTTCTGTCAACTAAGAGTTTTGAGAAAGAAGGAAATGAAGTATGACAAGTGAAACTGACAACAAAGTGTTCTTTGTGAAGATACCAAATTCATTTAATATCAAATTAGCCTGTTTCTCAAATAAACAACTTATTTTCTGGAGTTTAAACGGTTTTAAGATACACAGATATAATTTCCCATTACCTCAAAAGATTGGTGAAAAATACGCTGAAAGAAATAAGCTTAAGAAGACTCAAAAGTGAATACTTTAATATAGATGATCACACTAAAATTGCATAATAAAAATATCTAAAAGTAGCAAAATAGCATAGTTTGATCAGTTATATAAATATTGCTTTTTAACATATTTCATTTTTCTATAACTGCAATAACTGTAAGTTGCACTATGAACCTCTATCGTCAATTGTATAGGTTTAGAGAAGAAGAGACTCACCTTGTCACTGTAATGGGAATAACATTGGGGTAAAGAAAAGGTATTAGTGGTGTGTGAAAAGACCGATACGACAAGTAGTACTTTCCAGACTTTGTATGGCGCAAACTTCTGACCCCTCTGGGTTAATGGGTGGGTCTAATGGCACTTGATCATACCAAGCCCGAATGAGCGTTGCTCTTTCGAATAAAGGCAGAAATGTACGCCTTTCGTTGTTAACTAGCACCGTTAAGGTGAAAGTAAGACTTACCTCAAACACACACGACACAACCTTTTTAGGGGCCGGTCGAAATCATACATGCACTCATTCATCCATCCGCAAGTGATAATTTAGATCCAAACCAGAGACCGACCCAGCTTTTAATTCAGTACCCCCAGAAGTATAATTTGTTACGAGAACTTGGAGGATTTTGCAGTCAACACATATTTAGCGTACCCCAACTGCCATTAGCAACATAGCGGTCTTTGGCCAAGACGAGGACAGAACTCGCCACCTCTCGGTTACAAGACTGACGCTCTACCAACCTGGCTATGCGGCCCTCTGATATTGCCGATAGTCAAAATTCCAGAAGGATGAACCTGGACAAGGTAAACGAAACTGCTGATCATTCAAATGACATATTTTTTTAAATAAAAATCTCTTGTGCTACGGACGAGATTAATTAAGTATGGAGGTGGCTTTAAGAACCACCCCTTTACTCGAGTTAGAAGATCAAGGAGCTCAAAGGAGAGGAGATTCTAGTGGTTTGGTCTGGATTGGACCTCCACAGTCTACTTTTTGCTACAAGAGGACTAATTAGACTAGAATTTACTGCTTTAATCCGATTCCAAACGGCTACGAAAAACCACTCCATGAGCGGGATTCGTACCTGTGGACTCCGGAAAAACAGCTCATTACCATTTCGCTATTGCCTGGGGAAAAATTTAGTGCTGTGTACAGGTTAGACGGAGATCAGTCAACTGCAGTGGAAAAGGAACAGCATTTGGCTCTTGTGGAATTTCAGAACTTCGCTTTAAAAGAACACTAGTTGCATTTGTCTTGCTGGACCTCACCGGTTTTCTTGAGAGTGTTTATTGTGTTAGCACCAAATTTTCCCAGCTGTATGTTGTTTTCAGTACAGATGTCAACTTTGAGGCTGAATTTGTACATACCTTTGGTAATACTCTTTGTACATACTTCATTAAAGATATTTTGTATGAAATTATCTTGTTTCCTTTCGTTGCTGTAATTTTGATTTATAAGATATCACATTGCTATGCTGTGTAAAATTATATAAGAATATTATAATAAAATTTATCAGTTGTTTCTCTAATTTAAAATAGTCAAATATTTAGCATTTTTGTTACTGACAGTTAAACAAAATAAACATGGATAAAAAGACCTTTAAAGCATTTATTCGTTAACAACCTCTATAATATACAAATTCTAAATTTTGAATGAAAACTTGCTAAAGTTAGAACAATAAATTGAGCCAATAACAGGTGTGCTGAATTTTAAGAATTTTGTAGTAGCATGTCCTTTAACCCTTTAGTTTCCACAATAACCTGCTAGAGCCGAGACCTCTGTGTCCCAGAAGATCCACGCCATCTGAGAAAGTGTCCTTCCCCTCTAGAGGCGTGACTGCTAATAGCCCCGTGTAATTCTGATAGCTATGAACAGAGGATGCATAATAAACATTTGATGTTAGCACGTGTTTTTCCTTGAGGTTTTACAATACGTTTACAACTCCACTTGTTGCTGAATAAAATGGAACATTCCATCCCTATTTTATTCAATTTCGAAATTTTTTACTTAGACTGAGAGGTAAAAAAAAGACTGGAGAATAGAAAACCTGCAAACTTTGTGAAACTGGCTTGGGAACTGGATTACAGTTCAAATTATATTTTGTATTGGTATTACAGTTAATTATAGTAATATTACGTTATATTGAAAGCTAAACAAATTATAGATTATACCTTTTTATTTCTGACACTATAATAAATTTATAATTATCGACCAAAACACATAACAAATAACAAAAATAAAATTACTCGCTTTGAATGTTTTTCAACAACAGTGAATAAATCGCTTTTCAAAAGAATTATATTATGTTCGAAATTGCTATCCTAATTCCTTTCACAATAATATTCCGCATGGTTACACATTGATATAATCTGATGTCATAAGTTTAACTGAAATACGAATTATATTTTATAGCGGGGCAACTATTACACTTTACTGGCAATTATTGACACTCTATCTCAAGATGAAGCATCGATTTTCGATATACATTACTCACTATATGTCAAATACGTCAGTGATTTCATGTCTCATATTGACTGTAAAGACCATATGATTTGAACATTTTCCCATCTACCTTACTTCAGTATATATGTCAGAAAATATGACACGTGAAAAAAAAATGACTTAGAAAGTTTTATTCTTGAAAAGTCCTATGCACAATGATTTACACATATATCATGCTATTGTAATGTCATAGCAAAATTTAGATTTTTTAATCAATAAAAAATTAGATTTTATTTCCTTATTTTATGCTGTTACTCTTACTATTTAATTTGAAAAAGCCTATGAAATAATAGGAGTCGAATAGGTATTACTGGAAATACTGGATAATATATAAAGTAAAAATATGTAAAATTTCCTTTTGAAAATTTTGAGAAAAAAAGGAAATAATAATTAAAAGATTTTAAGCACAAAAACTCCTGATATTTGAATTTTTCTTAATTTTTAATTCTGTTGACAGACATATTATATAGATTATTGCTGAAAGTTTTGAGACGTTCCTAATTAGGCAAAGGATGTTCTATGATTTAACTCTACCACATATTTAGCTGATGATGCTCGTCATTCTAAAACTGTGGAAGCAAAATAAAATATTTTATCACACTGCATCACAAAGAGTTTAAATCTACTTGTAAACATGTATACAAATGAGCTGATTATTGGCAAATATATTGATATTTTAGATATAATATACTTTTGGAGAAAAAATTCGAAATCTTTGGTACCCATTTTGTTCACGATTTTTAGATTTTTTTGTAGTTTTACTTAATTCTAGTATTTATAAGACATTACATTTCCCTGCAATTTAAAATTTTAAAAATTGATTTAATATCGATATAGATATCACAATTAGTAATATGCATTTTTTGCGTACATGCAAAAAAGATATATATTTCTGTAGTTAATGTTGCAAAGCAACTAAAGTAAATATTACGGAAATTAAAAACATATTAGCGATGTAGTTATACGTGTAATAATTACTCGCCTTAATAAGATATTGGTCAAGTTTTTCTGGAAAATGAAACTGTTATTAAAACACTCTTATTCTTTAAAATACTTTTTTACCCCTATACATAGCCAAGTATTTTTAATATATATTAGTCTGAAGGAGAATTCTCTGAAGAAGAATTTTTCTATACTGGAGTTTGTGCCATTACTTTTAAGGTAAAATGTACCTGAAAAAGAAACCCCCCCCCAAAAAAAAACACAATAAAAAAGTATATTATTTGATGAGTGGTGATGTATAGTGAAAGTACGCTTTATGCAATAATATAATTTTTTTAATATTTAAATTATATTTGGCTTTTCGCCAACTTAAGTTTAAGTTTTAAAGTAAAAAGACATTAAAAAAGAAAGGAGAAGTTACTGAATTAATGGATTTTATTGATATTAAAATTAAATTTAAAAAATTAATAGAAACCAATTGATTGAGTTTTTTTTAAATGATTAATAAAAAGAAACGAGAAAACAAATACGTCACTTATATTGACTGCCAAATAAAACAATTATAGAGGACGGAACTCCGAGTTCCTTTTCTTTTCACGGGATCCAGGTCTCTCTCTCTGCTCTATCCTGTCTGCCGAGATGAGAACCGCAAGTCTGCAAAACTCATCAACATTCTTTGCGCTTGGCGACATGGTGGAAAATCGCCAAGCGCAGCTCTGAAACACTCCAATGTGTGGAGTGGGGATATGCCATATCATAAAAAGGGCGAATTTATGGAACTATTGCATCACGGCGCTCGCTGAATAGAATGCCAAGTAACGCTCCTGGTATGTGTAATGTCATCTGATTGAAATCACAGAATGGCATAAACGATAAAAAAAATATATTTTTATAGTCACCAAAGTGATAATTGGGAGCTTGGCAGAGAAGTTACAAACAGGGTATTTTGTTTAAGGGAAGCTTAAATAATTAAAATAAGCTAAATGGAACTGAATTAAAAGAAAGTAAATTTAACGTTATGACAATTAGTGTGCGTGTGTAATATTTCAAAATTATTGCTATTAAAATCTCTCTTAAAATTCTCCGATTCTTATACCTATAAATCTATGTTACCACAAAAATATCTAATCTAAAAGAGTGTAAATTGATTTAATATTCTTTTAGAATTCTCCCAAAGATAATTCTGAATGAGATGATAATTTTATGCCCTCTCGCCACATTTTCCAGCTGCTTCAACCAAATAATTAACTTCTACAATGCTCTTGCCAGAATAACATATTGTTTACATAGATTTTAAATGAAAGTTAAGTTTCACTACGGACTCATCGTCCTCTTTTTATGATGATAGAATTTTTTTGCCCAGGAATCCCGGACAATTAAAAACAATATTTTTGTGTAACCGGTGGATAATTTAGCCTCGTTACACACACACTCACACACACCCACACACATACACACACACACACATATATATATGTACATATATATTTAGATATATACATATATATATGTGGGAGATGTGTTCCTACGGTTGAAAAGATGCAAAAGTTCAACTAAAATGAACTATTTACACATTATATACAAAATTGGTGTCTGGGGAGAATTAAAATAAAACTGGACATCAGTGCCTGTCTATCACAACATCAGCTCCCGTCTTGGCGATCAAAAAGTAGTCAGAGAGAAGTGCCGTTTGCATACGTTGCCGTCTAACTCAGGTCCATCGAACGTAAACCAAAATGTTCGCTTTTCTTGTAGTTTCGGCCAAGTTGAGTTATTCTTTACTTCTACATATGTATATATATATATGTATATATATATATATATATATATATATATATATATATATGTAAAACTTATTTTCTCTAGTCACAATAATTATGTAACCGCTATTATTTTTGGTTCCCCGGACTACTGGGAAAGAAGAAAGCTAATCAGCTAGCAGTAATAAAGATGCTGTCGGCCCACATTGAAGAGAACGCCACAATTAAAACTTTGTTTGAGAGCTTCTAAAAAAGGACATCGTTACTACTCAACGACAGACAAGAGAAAGACACAAAAATATTTCTTTTCGAAGAGATGTGTACCCAAGAGCGAATACAGAATGAGTTTTTCCAAGGGACAAGAAACTTAGTCAGCGAATTAACTGTTAAGATCAGGAAAAACGTAGAGCCATTTGCCGGAAACGTGTTGAATAGACATAAAATGTACATCTATAGGACAGAAAGCTTTGGAAAATGCATCGAAAGAATTTTAGGTCTAGAACATTCTTTTATTAAGACATTTAGAAACTGGGAAAAGGATTTTAAGGAGTTACAAGGGGAAAGAGGAGGTTTTTAAGGAAATATATAGTTTCATAATTTTTATATATTACATATACATATATACATACATATATATATATATATATATATATATATATATATATATATATATATATATATATATATATATATATATATATATATATATATATATATAAATTGAAAAAAATTGTTAAAATTCAAAGTTTTTATTGAATATTCTTAAATGCTGCTCATACTTCATAGCGTATATATATACACAAGAATATACGTGTGTGTGTATATGTATATGAATATATACATGTGTGAATGAAGACATTTGTTTACGCAAAACTTTCATTCCTTATTTATCTCTCTCAAAACGTACTTATTACTAATGTGTGTTAATGGGAAATTATTCGACAGAAATAATTAATTCTTGTACCATATAACACGTGATCGATCATCCGAAGTTATTCAAAGGCCTATAAATATTCAAACAGCTGCGAGCAAAAGCACTTGACTCATTTGCATGTGGTATATTCCAATAATGGGGCATTTGCAGTGCGCTGTAATTTCATAAATTTGATTAAAGGTGGCAAATTGAGAACTAATTAACTGTCGAAACGTCGAATTGTGAGTCGCAATAATTGTTTTAACTAAGGATAAAGTTATATTATTTTAGCACCTATGCTAATTTTAAGTTTCACGCTACCTGAAACATTTCTTTAAGAAAAAATATCAAAAAATAAACTTTTTTAAGTGGTATAGACCTATTTCATTATCGATGACATGGTCTCTATGCGAATCTTTGCATGTACAAATACAATGGTATGTATATATACTTAAAACTACATTATTTTAGATTTTTTTAAATATAGTTATATTACATTTTTTTACTCCTACCTCTAATTTTATTATTTTAACTCCATTAGGTATACTAATTTTAGTACTCAATAAATATGTTATTACTTATTCCTTTTATCTGTCCGAGAGATATATCCAAAAGATCCAAAAGGCCATGCATCTGCAAAACTTCTTAGATAGGAAGAGGTGGTGTAAATAGGTCTTCAATCAGAAGCCCCACACAATTTAAAATGAGGATAGGAGACAACTGAGCAAAATTTCATTTGAGAATTAGAGAAAGACTTTCCATTGTCACAAGGTATCCGTCTACGTTCAGAGAAATATTTTCTTTAAACGTAGAAATTAGTTCATGTTTTTGCACTTTTAGATTTATTTTTTATATTATCATAGAGAATTGCACTTAAAAAATTTATTCCTGGAGAAGTTTTTATAAAATTTCTAATAAATGAAAAAATTTAGTAAAAAAAAATCGAGTTTTTTAAAAAGTCTAATTTTTTAAGAAATTAAATTATTTCAATATTAATGATCAACACATTTCTTATACACTAGACTACTGAATCACCTAAAATCTTTCTCAATTTACATTTGGTAAAAAATTTTGGTCTTTTAAAATCATACACATTGAATTTTTAACAAATTTTCATTATCTTTATATCTAACTATGAGTGTAACATCATAAAAAAATTTTCAAAATTTAAAGCATTTTGGTCATTTACTAGTAAATACTATCAAAAACATTCATAATAATTTTCAACAAAATATTTTAAGAACTTTTTGAGAAATCATATTTCAAGTTTCAACATTTTATTAAAAATACCGTTCTGAGAAAAACGCATTTGAAGTGTATGAAAGCAACTTTAGCTATTAAAAATTAAAATACATGTTTAAAATTCCCCACACTTTCTTGCTTCAAAACATTCTAATTGCCAAGTTGCTAATTATTAAAAATACAAGAAAAATTTTTAAACTAATGTTGATGAAAATTTAAAAAGCTTTGTCCAAAAAAAGTTCTTTAAAAGGCTTTAAATTCACAACTTCCTGTTCCGAGTTACATCCGTTTTGTTTTGACATCTGTTACTGATGTTTAAACAACTGTAACTTTTCTTTAAAATGCTTTAGAGATAAAACAAAAATAGATTTAGAATCCTTAAATTGAAAATTTACAATAGAGAAATAAAAAAATTATGATTTTTGGCAAAAAATGATGTTTTCAACGTAGACGGATACTTTAAGTAAGGCTCATGTAAAAAAACATGTTACGTTGGCCTAGTGTTTGAGAAAGAAGAAATTAAATCTCATTAAGAAACACATGGAAAATAGGTCTTGATTAAATGATTTTACACAATTAAATAAATGCCTAAAAAATACAACTGGAATCAACTCATCATTTGTAGATATCGAAGACTGATCTCGAGTCGGCGTCGGCCCTAAAACACAATATGGTGAAGAAGCCGTTCACCTTCTACTCTTCTGGTAACAACCTTGTCCGCTCAAAAAATCCGACTGCCTCGCGGACAAAAAACAGGGGTCCACTCCAGAACGGCGGGTGGGGGGTCAAAATTACCTAAACCAACGGACACTTCTATTGGTTGGGTGCAATGCGAAGTTTCTTTCTAGTTCAAACCTGTCCTGTTCCGGTATTTCTTTGAGGATGACCCACGGGAAGAGGTAAAAAGAGCTGAACCGAATGTAACTTATTGTTACAGCTCACTAAGTGTTACACCCCCTCCCCTAATGAATCTGCTGATCATGAACTGAGCACCTATATCTCACTTAAAGGGCATTTCCAGAATTTTGGAGTTTCAACAGTCGGAAGGAGTAATCCTTTATATTTTTTTATTTAGCATCTTTATTTTTAATCGCAATTATAAAAGGTCAGACCAATATTTATTGTTAATAAATTAATATTCCATCCTTAGCAAGGATGTCATAGGTATCCTTGTCATGGATACCAAAGTGAGACGGAATCCATTGAATGTAGATATTAGGGTGCTTTAAAAGAGTATGCACATAGGTGTTCTATCTTTAGTTTTTGTCCAGTTGGTCAGATGCATCAGGGCACTGTTAGGCGTCAATAAGTTTAGTTTAAAACTTAGGTCTTTAGATTTTGAAAACAGTTTTCGTTTCTTTCTGGAATCATTAAAAACCAAATGCAGATGCTTAATCACCAGTGAAAGTGCACATCTAAAGGGTATAACTTTGACTGTTAGTATAAAAAATATTAGTATATATTACATTACATCTTAAAAATAACTAAATAACTTACTGCAGTATCTTTCTTGGAGTTTATCAAAATTTAATATAAGCTTTTCTTTTTATCCAAAAAATTTTTTTAAATATATTTTAGCCACACCGACATGCCTTAACAATTATAACTGTTATAATTATCAAAATTTAGTAAAGTTCGAATTGCATGTTTTTAAACATATTATGTATGCATTGCACGGAAAGATTAAAAGTAAATTCATTTATAAAGAAGTTCTAGACATTTATGCTATAAACTTTAGGTTTTTCGTCAAATTTTGTTCAAAATTACGAAGATATATGTAACTCATTTATACCTTAGACAATTTTCCTTTTTTATATTTTCATATTAGAATACCCAATTTAATATTATATATTTTACAAATTGGTTTAGTAAGCAGTACTAACGTTCAATCAAAAATATGATCTAATTTCTAATTTTGACCAAATTTAAAAAAAATACATTTATTTCTTTTTACTTTTCACATTTTCAGTGATTTATAATTGAATATTGTAATTACTTTCAGAAGATTTTGAATAAACCTTTTTAAAATTTTTTGCGCTGAACGAGGATAACTTAAAAATTAGATATTATATCAATATACATTAAATAAAATTTTTTTGTTATATAATAGATTTATATATTTTTCTTTGTAATTTTAAATATACTTATATTATTTTCACTGAGATGTTATATTTTAAATTTGAAAAATATACAGTTTTAAGATAATTTGAACAATACGCATTTGTATGCTGAAAAAAGATAATGTTACTTAATATATCTCTTATTCTTACTAACAGCTTAAGCGACATTGATTTTATAACTTTTTATTTAATTGTTTTTTACGCGAACTAAAGGTTGAATGATCATTACTAAACTCTCTTATTACGTCTTCCTTTAACTCAGTCTTGATTACAGGGAGTTACAGTCCAAATAACTGAGTTTCGATGGTTTCAAAAGAAAAATAATCTAATCATCATTAACTGAGTTGTTCAAAAAGACAAAAGTCATTAAGTCTTTGTCGGAAAACTAACGATCTGAATTAATCACTTTAAACTCTCAACTCCTGCTTATTAAGACTTATCAAGTAATTTGTTAATCAGCCAATTCTCATCACATAAAACAGTTTTGCAAATTTACTAGTTATTCATAGAGCAGCAGCAATAAGAAATAAGTATGCGCTTGGAGGAGAAATATTTATCATACAAACACCACACTTATATATTTTTTTATATAATGTGTGTGTTTATTCAATATATATATATATATATATATATATATATATATATATATATATATATATATATATATATATATATATATATATATATATATATATATGTGTGTGTGTGTGTGTGTGTGTGTGTGTGTGTGTGTGTGTGTGTGAATATATATAACAGTAAAAGTTGAAGTTGGTCAAGATTCTAAATTATGAGAGTGACGTCGTTGTGTTTCCAGTTTTGATGGTCATGTGACATGTCTAGAGAAGTATTTTATTTAGATGACGGAATGTGGTGTATGACGTAAGGCCTACTTATTTCCGATATGGAAATAAAAGTTATTAAATACGACTACCTTATGTGATTGTGACTTTTTTTATTGAGATCGACGACGAACTCCTGAATATGTTGCATATATATATATATATATATATATATATATATATATATATATATATATATATATGTATGTATGTATATATATATAACAAAGCGTGGCATGCTTTGGTTTAGTGATGTAACGTGATCGAAGGGGTGTAGTCGTTGGACAAAAGTATAAGATTTATCAAGAGAACTTTAACAGCATCTTTATTTAGCAACTTCCAACAGCAAAATTTCTCAAAATATGATTATGCGGCCTTTCATAACTTTGGAAATGCCACAGGCGTGAGAAAAGGAATGTGCTTAATCAGCAAAGTAGGTAGGCTAGTTAATTTTGCCAACAGGAAGGAGATTTTTTGAAGACAAAAGAGTTAATCGCCAAGAGGATACTAAGAAGACGACGAAATCGTGGATTTGGTGGTTTTTTAAAATAGGAGTTAGTAATCTTAGTTTAAGACTAAAGTATTAAGTTTTTACATTGCACACATATATATATATATATAAACATACACTCGCTTATGTGTGTGTGTGATTAAGAAAAGATGCAAAATTTTGAAAGGGACACATACATTTGTAAAAATCTGAAAAGATGCTTATTTGTTAATTTAATTTTTAAGCCGATAGAATGTACTTCCATGAGTGTACCTTAACATCACAATAATTCCGTAGAACATAGAATTCAAATTAAATTTCCAGTATTGCAATTGGTTTAGCCCAAATTTTGATTAGATCTATCTATATTCTACTAATTTAAAGATCTTACTGCAAAATATATGTAAAAACAAGTTGTAAACAATTTTACCTTTAAACAGTCTAATGATAGCGAAGTTACAAATTAACTGACTTATTTTTTCATTTGGTAAAATGTAAAAAAAAAAAAGAAAAAAACAATTCATGTACTGACATTTATCTAAGGTGGCAAAGTTAATATCTGTTACATTTTCAAACTACGTAATAGTTTGGGAGAAGGGTTTGTAATATCGACAGTGACTGTTGAGTGGTATCATAGAATGTTTGTCCAAAATCTGCAAGGTTAATATCTTTTAAACTCTCCAATCACATAATAGAATGAGCGGAAGAGGTTGAATTGTTGACAGAGACCGTCGGGTGGTTTCAAAGAATTTCTCACAAGAATTTACAACTTTAATAGATTTTAAAATGCGAACTACGTAACAATATGAACGGAGGAGGTTGTAATATTTGCAGTGACCATATGGTAACATGAAAGAATGTCTGTCCAAAATATGAAATGTTAATACCATTTAAACTATCAAATTACGTAATAGAATGAAAGAAGTTGCAATATTGACAACGACCGTCTGTTGATTTTAAAGAACTTCTATCCAATATAGGCAATGTTATTATCCATTAAATGTGAAATTACGTAATATAACGAAGTTGCTGAAACAGCGAAAGTGATCGTGAGGTATTATCAAAGTATATTTGCCTAAAATTTAGTGAGTGGGTGACAAATAGTGGGAGTTTGTGAAGAACACACATATCAACAAAATACTCTGTTTAAAATATATAAATATATATTCTTATATATAGGATAGATCCATTATTTATGAATATTTTCCAATAATACTCATCAATATTTTGCTATATTACATCGTCACGTTCCAAACACTAACTTTTTTTCTGGATTGGGAAATGCTGCGTCTTCATAACTTCATTAATAATATCAATGACATGCCACACAATATAACCTTCGTTTTCATGAATCAGGCAGAAACTAGATTTTGATTATTTGCTAAAACACTTGGGAGTCCTTTCTCCGTAACCCGAATGCGCACTCACTCTAATTTATGTGACTGAACACAAAGCCCGAATCAGATGTTCACAATTTAGATTAAAGTGCTATCAAATTTTCGTTCGCCGTAACATTCAGATTAGATTTCGAATTTGGCGTTTAAAAGTGAGGGAAGATGCAACAGTAATTGTGATAATCCCCCTGACAATAAATCTAGCTGCACATTATTCGAGGAAACTAGCTTGTATCAAATATTCAGAACGTTTTCAAAAGCTGTTCTTAATTTTCGTCACTCCAATCAAATTTGGATTTACATATGCTATTTTTTCTTTTATAGTGAGAAAATAGCGTTTAATATCAGTAAATGGTTAGTATTCAGAATATATATAAACTCAATACTTCAAATTTTGGATGAAAGGCACGCCTTAGATCTTTTCTTTACTACAATATTTACTATAAAAGAGTTGGAATAATGTCTGTTTTGCCTGCTGTATTGGAAATTTTAAAAAAATATTTACTCAAAATGTTTTAATCGACATTATTACTTTAAAGAAAATAATAATGTCGATAATTGTCATTATTATTGAAGAAAAAGTAAACAGGTGTATTATACAAACATTAATGGTTTTATTAATTTTTATCCCATATATTTTATTGACAAGAAACCTTTTGCACCTTTTCCAGGCCCCCTGATACTCAACCCCGTTCTCATTTACGTTACAGAATTTTTCTAATGTAGATAAGCTTAAAAGTGGAATAATCGTAATTATATATATGTGTGTGTGTGTGTGTGTGTGTGTGTGTGAAATA
>CM063505.1:196493798-196496298 GCA_032207245.1 Pardosa pseudoannulata
TGTCTAGGAACTCGTTGCCATCATCGTGATACCGTAGCAAAAATGTCAGTTCTGCTCCTAAGCGTTGAATTTTGTGTTCGGGTGTCAGTTTCAGCTCATAGACCTGACAGAAATGATAATGAGTTTCAATTGGTGCAATGCTTTGTGCATTCAAGATCACCGACCGAACCATGTAGGCTGTGGGAGAAGGAATTAGAGTTTCTATTTCGGATCACTGCTACCCCACTACTGGTACTAATCGAGACTTGTCCAGCTGGTATATGATTAATACATCATATATCTGTTACGCACGCGCAATTAACACGGCTAATTACGTTTACTTTAAATTGAAAAACATCTGAAAAATTACTTTCTGGATGCGCTTTGTGCATGTGTTGTAAATCAAGTAAAAAGAATATTAAAAGATTTATAAAATTAAAGATATAAATTATATCTACACAAAAAAATAGCAACTTCATATTATCTCAATACACATTTTAAATCCTTAGACATATTAAGTAAATTAAACGGTTGTAATAGTTTAAATAATATTTTAAACAAAAATATATTAATTACTGCCTTACCTAAATGTTCACAAGTTCTTGTCGAGGCCAAATAAGAGTTTTACTTTCCGTATTACCTGTGCTTTCAATTGCTTTGAGTTATTTAAGATATACCCAATATTAACCATGATCTCCGTACAATTTAACAAAATTGATTCTGCCATATTGGATTTTATAAAAGATTAGTCTCAGCAACAATAAAATAATTTTTAACTAAACTAAAAAGCTTTTTATAAAATTTGATTAGTCTAACAAAGTGTTTTTAAACTTCTTCTAGAACATTAAATATTGATCAATTGCTATTAGTTTACTCTAAGCTTAGCATAAATAAAAATATGCAACTGAGTATCGATACGGGTTCGAGATTAACATTTCTCCAAACTCTGATCAGCATGCCGTGCTGGCAGACCTCTTCTACCTAAATTGAACTAATAAGAGAAAGAAAAAAAAAATAAAAGGTCACACGACTGTTAAATCGATAAAAAAATTTCAATTTTTCAGGATTAAAATATATGTGTAAAGAAATTCAGTTCTGAACATTTTAAAACAATCCATCTAAAATGCAATATTGAAGCTAGTTTTGAATAAAAAATGTGCCATCTATTTACTGTGAACAAATTTAAACTTTCAAAACTTTTACTTAATTTTTCTCAAATTGTGTTTTGAAATATTTTTAAATATATATGTATCTTAAATATATACAAATTTAGATTCAAAACTATGAGATATTCTAATATGTTTTAAAACAATAAATTTGTCTTAATTATATTTTTAGTAATCATGCACTTTAGCCTTGATATCACATTTATTTAAAGCAAACTGTCTCTCATTTAAAACTTCCTAACAAAAATATTTTTTATGTTTTAAAAATGAATAAAATATGTGTATGTCAAAGATAATAATTTGTTCCAATTAAGTTTTAAAAATTATGTTCGTAGAACTGGAAGTTTTTAAAGAATAAGAGGCAAAAATAATAATAATTTTACATTTTTTCAAAATTTAAGAGTTGTATGACTCTCTAATGCATAAAGTGAAAATAAGCAAATAAAAAAATAGAATTTAATTTATAAATAAAAAAGTATTTTAATTCATTTGCTTTAGGTTTTATTATTTTTGCAAACTTCTGAAATCTAATATCTCATCACTTAGTTTTCTCTCTTCCAATTACTTTTAATTTCTCGTATGTGAATTATATGTAAAGTATCATACTGGTCAAAATATTTGACCTGGAGATTTTGTTAGAACCTATGTACATTTAGGGGCTTTTCTGGGTCCTAAAATACTCTTTTTTGAATTATGATTGTCTGTATGTAAAACCAAAATTACAATACACACATTCTAGCATCTGCATAAGAATGTTTGGCTTATTTTGCTATCTCTTATTTTTATTCGATAAAATTAGCAAGTATGTTATGTTCAGAGAAGTAACTGATCAATGGATACAACTGTTTTTAACTGTCAATGCAACCTTTTGAAGTTGTGCCGAAAATTTACATAAAATTTAAGTTTAATTCATTAAAAGTGAAATGTGCATAGGCAAGAAAATGAAAACAAAATTGGGCATATCTAATATATTTCCATATTTTAGAATATTTTATTTCAGGCTAACATTATAATTCATCTAGCATTATTCGGATTCTTTTCTTTCAGTATTCAACAAAAAATAAGATAAATGAAATGAAAAAACTATAAATTATTTTGTTGTTTTTTTAAAAACTGTGGCACACGTGATTTATTTACTACACACGATTAGTTTTACGAGAATATACAATTTTCTTTATGTTACATATCAAAAATTATCCTAGTTCTTGTATGCAATATTATTAGTCTGTACGGAGTATACATGTAATCTTATTTTAGATGAATAAAACCCAGTTATGTAATAAATATATACGTGTGTGTGTATATATGTATATATATATATATATATGTATATATATGTATATATATATATATAT
>CM063505.1:196498798-196511298 GCA_032207245.1 Pardosa pseudoannulata
CTTGAACACGACATATTTGAAACCGGTTTACCAGTGCCAGTACTTATGTAGTATTTTTAGTTTCAAACAGTGCTGCTCTTCATTATCATTTAACCTCCTTATTTTCTGTACGCTCCTTAGGAAACTTTATTTGGCAGCCGCCTAACAATTTGACTCTCCTGTCCCCCTTCCCCATTCGACTGCACTTTAATACCCAGAATATCTGAGTCGTATGTGAGGAAAGCTAATGAGACAGTCAGTACTAATTACACGAGTTGTTTTGTCTCCGCATCAGTTAAGATACTGAGTATTTATCCAGGGTAAAATACAACTTGTTGAATAAACACAACTTGACATCATTGATACCAGTAAAAGCAAAACAAATAAACTTTACTAGTACCCCGCTCGTGAAATTTTTAAATTATTTTGACTTAAAATGAAATTTTAATGGAAATCACTTACAAAAAAAAATATAAAAAATAAATATTTTTGAAAAATGTTCTTCATGAATATTTTAAATGGATAATTATTAAAAAAAGAGAGAAAAAGGGGAGAAAAGTTTTAATTAATTAATATGAGTTTTTATTTACTTTTAAATAAAAAAGCTTTATTTTTATTAGAAAAAGCAGTCGAAAAGTAAAGTTATAGTATATAAAAAGTTTTTTTTAAAATAAGGTACATTAAGTTTCTTGATGGAGTAACAAAAAGCAAAATTTTTGCCAAAGAAATTTTTTAAGAGATGCTTTTAATCTTGTTTTTGTTCTAGAGATAATTAAAATTTTTGACACAGATTTTTGTAAGTGAATTAAATTTGGTTATTGCTCTGGAGGTTTCCATTAATAAGTCACATACATATACCTTTTAGAAATACTTTTTGGCGGAACTTCTTCATTAAAGTGAATTTATTTTTCTTTGAAATTTCAGAGCCTTTTAATCAGAATTTTTAGATTTTTTTTGAGCAAATGTCTTTACATTTTAATAGGTTTACTTTATGTAAGCATAAATTATAATGAAAAAATGTTTTTGTATGAAATAAAATAGCCTATTTTTAACAAAAAACTGCTTCTAGCAACATATTTTACAGTATATATTAGAAAACCAATGTTTTATTTACTTTTGATTAAAATTTCTAGAATTCATTTGTTTCATATAGATAACAAGAAAAATGGATACATTTTTTTTGTCTCAGCAAATTCTATTAATTTATATTGTTAAAGAGGATGTATGATACGTCTACAAATTTAAAAAACTAAATTTATTAAAATTTCTCGTATGTCGTAAATTTAATTAAACTTTTTAAAACAAAAGTAAAACACTAAAGTTCTGTTTGGATAATATGTTACATATCAAATGTATTTCTGCATTGATATAACTGCCATGCTAACAAAATACTTAATATTTATCTTTAACTGAATTATAGAAATCAGATTCTATTTTATAATTGAATATTTTTCAGTATATAATACAGTATATAATTTTGGTATACCACTCAGTGTATAATTTATTTTGTGTTACTATGTGCAATCACCTTCTTTGGTATGGTTATACAATTACAAATAATAGAATGAATTTTAAAAAAGTATGTAACTTTAAAGATATAAAGATAATTTTGAATTTAGTATAAAAAATGATTTTGAAAAAATAAAAAGAGACTTCAAACACTAACTTTTTATCATTTTAAAATCAATTTAAAACTTTCTATAATAAACTGTTTCAAAAAGTCTTGGCATACAGGGCATACTTGGCATTCACTTGGCATACAGGTATACTTCATTGCCAACTTAAGCGTACAACTGGCGTTTTTTTTTTGTCAATCGCGATAAAGTTTAGTTATTCAGAAAAGTCGCAGGAAATAGAAAATTAATTTGTCTTTATGAACGAAACTTTTTTTATTTTACTCTTTACTATAAACTGTATGATTATTTAACAAAAAAATAAAAATTTACGAAATCACAAAAATAAACGGTTTTTAAAAATAAAGTCCGATAATCTGTCAGCGCATATTTCTTCATCCCTATCTTTGTCACAACGGCTCATTTTATCAATTTTGTATTCAACAATAAAAAAAACCAAGCTTCAAATTCACAAAACACGACTTGTACGTTCTGGAGCTAGGAATTCGATTGAAGACGAAATAACGCAACAAAAGACCGAGTAACTCGACAACCATAACTTGTAGAAAGAAAAAATGCAAAGCGTTGCATAGCAACTCAAACAACACACATATGTCACACATGCATATAATTATACGTATTTAGTAGATCTGTGGTGGTTAGCGGGTATTTACTACAAATCTACTAAATACGTATTTTTATGTGACCCGCGCTCCAGTGAGAGACTGCAAAAAACGTAAAAATACGTTGCCCGCAAGCGAAGTGCTAAGTAATTTTTTCTTTATTTTGGAGCCCGATTTAATAGCTTTTCTTTAACCTCTGTAAACAAATTCGAAAATAAAATGTTTTTCACAGAGGAAACATTTAAAGTACATATTGCTGAGAATACAAATAGGATTTTATTCTAAATTTGTTCATAATTATTTTAAATATAGAATTTCACATTATAAAACTAATTTAAATTTATAGAAGTCGTAGAAAGTTTTGTCAAAATATCGTAAATTAGGATATTCAAAGTTATATTAAAAAGATTATTCTATGCTTAAAACATGTTTTCTTCACAAGATACAAAATAACTAATTCTGCCATGCTACGCCTTTGCTTCCTCATATATTAACGATTAAAAAAATAGGCAGAATACTCAGGAAGCCGGATACTCGGAAATGTATTGTATTAGTAGAATCTATGGAATATTTGAAATACTTATTGAGAAATCATTTTTTTAAATAGTTACTTCCTCTGTA
This sequence comes from Pardosa pseudoannulata, assembly GCA_032207245.1. Taxonomy (NCBI): domain Eukaryota; kingdom Metazoa; phylum Arthropoda; class Arachnida; order Araneae; family Lycosidae; genus Pardosa; species Pardosa pseudoannulata. Next base: position 196,501,635 of record CM063505.1, read on the forward strand.
TCTTTAAGCAATAGCCTATATTTGAACTGTTGTATTATATTTTTTCATTAAGTTATTTCCAAACATCGAAACTCTACCTTAAAAACACATGTCACCTTTAAAAAATATACTTTTATTGTAACGGTTTCATCTCCACTACCATTTGAGCAATGATCATCATTTATTTTTAACCTGGAAAACATCGATGCAAGTTGTAGTATTTCTATGTAAAGCTTAAGTAAAGGTGAGAATGTAAGCTATAAGAACAGCTTTTAGTATTGATACTGAGAGTTACTTTAGTCTAAACTCTTCATTCCTATGTAATGGCATGTGATTTAAAGCAGTGGTCGCCAAATGGTGGTTCTCGGACCACCACTGGTCCGTCAAACATTTTGATGGTTCCCAGAAAAAAATTGGGGATTACTTATTATAAGCTTCAACATAGATAACAAAAAATTCCATTAACATTCTGTTTAAAAATAAAAATTAACATATTTGCTAAATTCTAATTTTTGGCTTTAATTAAAAAATGAATACCCATCACTGAGAAAGCAGTGGAAATTTTTATTCAATTTTCAGCAACATATTCGAACTTAGAAAAACATTTTCATCTGCCACAGCAACTAAAACTTATTATCACATTCGGCTTAAAATAAACACATCTCTCAATCTTACAGTGCGTTATTGGAGCCAAAACTCCACATACTGATGACCGAAAAGCAATAACATATATTACCGTATAATTGCATAATTGTATAAACAAAGTGTTTTTATATTGTGATATAACTTTTTTAATTTTAACATGTGAATTTTTTACTTAATTAAATACAAATTTCAGATTATTATTATGTAAATGTATTTACTGCCTTTTTAAGTTTAAATTCATATAATTAGTAGTTCGCCAAATAAAAAATATATATGTAATGTATTTTAAAGTTCTAACGTTTTCAGCACGCGATCTGCAATCCAGTTATATCTCCGCCGTAGCAAAGGTCTCAAAAGAGAAATGCAAATTGTCTCGAAGAACTATAATCCTTTTTTACTTCGATAGACACTGCATTTTTAGCGATAAATGTTCAGAAAGACCAAAGTGTTTTAGAATATTTAAGGGGGACTCAATGAATATGTGTTTTGTTATTAGCATATTCCTAACTTTATTCATTCATGTTTGTGAGACATCTGGCGAAAAAAGTATGCTACAGTCTCTATATATAAATTACTTACATAATTTTACAAAATTATTTTACAACGTTATTTACTTTTATATATTAAAATAACTCTTCTAATTTATGTTAGTAACCCTTACAAAAGGAAGAATATTTGTAAGTCCCTCCGAAAATTTTTGATCACCTCAATAGGGCTAAAACTCACTCTAAATTATGAAGACACTTTTATTGTAATTTACTTTTTGTAGAGATACGTAAGAACATTTCATCAAATTATGTCTCACAATTACAGTTTTTTACTGTGGGATTTTCGTACACAAGTTTTAACTGTAAGTAAAATGTTTTTAATGAAAGAATAATAGTTTTATTCCTCAAATCTAGACATTATAAATTTTCTTCGGAATCCTTGACTTAATTATAAATCAATCAGTTAATAGTAATAAATGGGTTGTTAGCAATTCACGTATATGCCTTGTTCCAATTCTAATGATGTAGAAAATAATGCTTCGCTGAACGATTTCTTGGTTGAACATATATAAAACAACACTCCATCTACAATTTCAGATTTTGTATTTATGTTTTGTTTCCTAAATAACTATCGTCTCTTCGTACGAGATAACCATATACATCAAAAATGCTTAAGGTCTCTACAAAAACCGCAAAAATATTTTTTATGGATCTAATGGAGAAGATAGAATATAACTACCTTTTCAACCACCAAAATAAAAATATTTGGCAATAAAAAATTTCGCTTTCTCATTTCCTAGAAATTTGATTTAAACAATTCTTCCAGGTAACTTTTCACTGTAGCTGAGATTTTTTAAAGATGACTGCAATGAAACATCGAATATGGAAAAAGATTATTATGTTAGAAAAAAAAAATCATTGGCTATTTAGGAATGATTTCTATACCAAGGGGATCAAACGTTTAACAATTAGAAAAAGAAATGCAATGGAGAAATAGATGATAGTATCCCTGAATTTTATTTACATTAATAAATAAAGAACACATAACATTACAACTTAATCATACATTCTGAGCATGAGCACCGAAAAACTATTTCGAAACATAAGATATACATTTCCTATGCTTCAATTAATAAATAAATGCCTAAGGAATACAACTGTAATCAACTTATCATTTGTAGATATCGAAGACTGCTCTCGAGTCGGCGCCGGCCCTAAAAAACAATATGGCGATGATTTTTCTCAAAAGGTCTAACCCGCAAGCCGCGGATGCCAGCAGCGTTCACCTTCTACTCTCCTCTGGTCACAACCTTGTCCTCTAAAAAAAATCAGACTGCCTTGCGGAGAAAAAAAAACAGGAATCTACTCCAGAACGCGTGGGGGGGGGCAGAATTCCCTAAACCAACGGACCCTTCTATTAGTTGGGAGAAGTCCGAAGTTTCTTTCTAGTTCAAACCGGTCCTGTTCTGGTATGTCTTTGACGATGACTCACGGGAAGAGGTAAAAAGAGCTGAACCGAATGTAACTTATTGTTAGAAAAGGAAAACATTTTAAGAGAATATGTTCTGATAGAATCACTAAAAACGTGTTAAGATTATCTGATTGTTCCGTTTATCAATGATGGATACTTAAGTTCTCAAAAGTTTATTTCTAAGCTATAGAGTACCTTATTTCAACCAAAGAAGCAGCATCTAATTTCAGTACTGAATTCATCTCAATTTGAGTAGTTTGGGCAAATATCTTCTATCTACCTACTTATCTGACAGTATATTTTGATATTAATAACTTTGTTACTTTTAGGCAGACTTTCGTAAAGAATATTGTGTAATGAAAATACGCAACGGTAAAAAGAGAGACATGTGACATGAAATAAAAACAAAGAAATTCACCAAAAATTTCACCAACTAACCAAATGTAACGATGTATCTTCAGATTTATAGACAAAATTTAGTCGCCATTCGGTTTCCTAGCGATAAAATGAATATAACGTAAAAGATATGGAATAAAACATTTCTAATTGTACACGAATGTTTGTTTATTTTTTAATTAACTTTCATTAAAATTATTTATATTCTATCTAACTATCTATCTGCTAGTATCTTTTGATATTAATGACTTTCTTATTTTTAGGCAGACTTGGAACGAACATTGTGTGACATGAAAACATGCAAAAAAAGGCATGTGACATAGAATAAAAGCAAAGAAATTCACCAATTAGCCAAATGTAACGATGTATCATAAAATATAGAAAAAAATTTTAGTCGCCAATTTCAGTTGTCTATCGATAAAATGAATATAACCTAAAAGAAATGGAATAAAAAATTATATTTGTACACTGATGTTCGTTTACTTTTTAAATAACTTTCTCATTAAAATTATTTATATTCGATTAAAACCTTCTTTTCTGTGCCGAGCAGTAATACAAATATGAGGAATGTATAGGGGCATGACACCCGTCGACCAGCAGAGATATATATGTGGTGTCTATATACGTATGTGTTTATATATATATATGTGTGTGTGTGTATGTGTGCTTGTATATATAGAGATAATGTTCAAAAGAAGAGATAAATAAGACATCTCAACATTCCTTGAAGTATTGAACTGAGTACAACTGGACTGTGCAATAGTTTCGAGTAAAATACGAGGTGACATACTTCAGTTGACCGGGAATGTGTGCAGAGCGTAGATGCTCTATTAAATGCGATTAATACTAAACAACTTTTGTAATTTTTTTTATCGTTAAAAAATAATTTCGTTTATTTAAACAAAGTCCTGTAAATTATTTCACCTTGGGGATACACTTCCATATTCTTTTCCATCCATACACACATATATATATAATATATATATATATATAATATATATATATGTGTGTGTGTGTGTGTGTGTGTGTGTGTGTGTATGTGTGTGTGTGTGTGTTGTTACAAACTTTAAATATGTATATTTTGTCTATCTGGCAAAGTTTTGGGCAATTGCTTTCTTGGTTTCTTGCTTTCTTGCTTTCAGGTTGGTGACTTGACGACAAATTTCGTAGCTTGTCCACAATTTTCACGACACATTGGATGGTACTGGTAACTGCTGAAAACTTCCAACGGTGGAGCTATTTCGAAACTTCAGCCAGCTTATAAATAGGGACTACTTATGTATATGTATTTTAAATGGTAAATTAGTTTTTTTTTTGTTGTTGTTCTATTGATTATGCAACAATTCTCTTGTAATTGTTTCCGGTCGTAATATACGAAGCAATGCCATATATTAAAGACAATACAATGACATGAATAAAGAGAGATTAATTTTGGAATAATGAATACGGTGTTAGCATTAATACTTCCACACTTCTATATAAACATAATTTTAAATTAGAGTCAAACAATGTTATTGTCTGGAAGAGAAAATTTAAATAAGCGATAGTAATATAAATAGACAGAAATTAAAATCGATTACCTCCAGTATTTACCAAATTCCTGCTTTTTTGTTACACTTTTGAATGTAATATTTGGTCATTTATCACGTTAATATTCTGCCTTTCAAAGATAGTATAAGAGGAAAAAACATTTTAACGTGAAAACTGCTTGCTGTCGCATTTAGAAACAGCATTCTCTTTTATACATTCTGACTGTTTAGATGAATATGAATGCTTGTTTGTTTTAGTTCTGCATTTGAGTATGTTGCATTATAGAGAAGTAAATAAAAAAATTGCATAATGTCATAATGTATATATATGTGAGAAAGTCTATACATATGTAAAATGACGAAAATTATTCACTTCTATTACAATGGAAAATCAGAGTATATTATTTGGATTGACCGGGCATACTGGTTAATAAAAGAACCTAAATGATTTGCAGGCGAGGCTCCATTAAAAGGAAAACAAAATGCAACGTAGTAGAACTTATTCTTACTGAAGCTAAAAATGAAAGCCTTTACATGATAATAGCTTTGTATCGAATTCTCACAAATATACACTTCTTTCAAAAATTTTCCCTAACAGCGAATGATCATATGAATATTTGAGACTCAAGAGACCATGAGATTATTGACAGTCTGGAAAGAAATTTATGTACTTCAGCCAGATTGAAAACCCCAAATGCAGCAATTAATACGCTGGAAGAGTGAATCTATTTTTCTGGGACAGCTGGAAAATGTGGCAAAAGGACAGAATATTAGCATTTATTCTATCTTCAGTTTAAGTCGGCGAACACTCTTTAAATTCTGACATTTTCTGGCTGCGAAATTAGGTATTTAAGAATGGGAAGGGGAAAAGGGAGAATTTTAGATAGATAGATAGGTTAGGTGTAATAATTATATATACATATATATATATATATATACAAATATATATATATATATATATACACATACACACACACATAGAATATATATATGTGTTTTTTCTTATACATATAAAGATATATCAACATATATATAAAATATATTATATATATATATATATATATATATCAATACAAACACACATATATATATATATGTATATATATATATATATATATATATATAATATAAATATATATATATATATAAAATATTTTCGTGACGTCTAATGTTGACGTCAATGGAAAACAGCCAATTCTTGATAATAATAAGTTTATTGATTCAACATTTCATTTACGCAAAACTTGCGAAATCCGCCATTTTATTCGTCGATAACACCAGTAGATTGTGTTGACAGTTCCATGTCCAAGCGCCAAATATTTTATCTGTTTGGAAACTCATCAAATCCTTCCAAAATACTTCTGCCTGACATTATCAAAAGCACAGCGAGCGTGGGTCCTTTTCCTTTATTTTTTTTATTATAAAAGAGTTTCCTTTTGAAATCGTTTATAACTCACGTAATTTACAACTACTTTTTTAGACCTAACATATATATATACGTATACACACATACATATATGCATGTGTGTGTAAGATGCGTGTGTGGTTTTTCAACTTTAAAACTAACACTTCGAGTTTCAAATATACTTATTTACTTCAAGTAAAAAACTAGAGGTGAAAATATTTAATTGTGTTTCATTAGTCATTAATATATATTAATGTCAAATAAAGTAATATTACTTCGGTGATGAAAAACATTTAGGACTTTCAAGAGAAAATTCGGAGTTATTACTTTTTATACATCCTACTTTTTATTAATTTTGTTAAACCAGATTATTATTTTAACCAACTTCTGTCAAAGACGATTTATCGGCTATTTTAAAAATTATTCTCCAAGCAATTTGCAGAAAAAGATACAAAATTTACAGATTCAAATCTATATTTTTCTAATCGTTGTCACATTAAAATTAATAATTACTTAATTTTTCTGATTTCCTCTTTCATCTTTTATCAATGCCTGAAAAAGTAATATTATTCTTATAATAAAAAAACCTTTCCGGAATTTTAAGAGAAAATTAGCAATTATTACTTTTTTCGTAATTTCTTTAATTAAAAACGAATTAAAATTAGATTTTTATATTATTTCATTTAACTTCGATTACAAAATAATATTAAACACGATTTAGGAATTTTAATAAAACGTTCTATCTAAATAATGGGTGAAATAAATAAAACATAAAAAAGAGGTCTTCATTTATTTGAAAGTTTGTTCATTGGAATTAATAACTGTTTAATTGGTTTCAATTAATTTTTCAATGTTTATTAATATTAGAATAAACAATATAATTTCGATGATGAACTATTTCAAGAATTTCAAGAGATATTACAATTTTATTTTATATTACTTCATTTCATTGAAAACGAATTTCATAAAAATGTATTAATATTACAACCAATTTCTATTCCAAAATAATATTAAAAGCAATTTATGAATTATTTCTTAAATCTTCTCTCTGATAGCAGGGGAATAAAAGTAAACAACTCTTATATCCATGTCTATGTTTGTTTAGAAGTTGTCCCAACGAAATTTATAACTATTTAATTGGGTTTAATTACTGACGAAATAAATCTTTAATAAAATCTCTTGAGATGCATTCCTTGTTCATTATAAATAAGCATTTCTTTCTAAATACTCTAATCGCAGAAATGAATAATTTGCAATAAGGTTGGAAGTTTATTATGGAAGGATATTCCCATGGAAGACAGTTCAATTTGAAATATCAATTACAAAAATAAATGCTTATTAAGCACTAGTATTTTTCTTTAATGATGATTACAAAAACGTTGACATGTGTTTCTAAGAGATAAGTAAATCCCTTTTCAAGCTTCGAATTTTTATCAACAAAAGAATTTGTTTACAATTTTGGAATATACTCTAATTGTTCTGGATAATGTTTACAATAAGATATAAATATCAAAAGACTTTCATTATGTGTCAGAATAAAAAACACATTAAAGGAATTTGTAGATTAGAGTAATTTTAAAATGCAAACAATCTTTAAAAAAGATTTCAACAAGAAAGGAAGATAAAAGTAAATCTCGTAAATTTATTACGGTGTTAAAATATACGCATTAGGTTTCAGAACATAGTATTTTCAAAGTTATAATGTTCGATATTATAATTTTTTATGTTACATTTTCGGAGTGATATTGCTTACATTTTCTGCAAAATATTGTTTTTATCAATTTTCGCAGGAATCTCAAATTACATCTTCTTAAATCCCATTTTTCAATAATGTTCTTAGATCAAATATAGTTTTCTTTTTATTTTATATTATAAATAAAACTACACATAAAAACACAATACAACCATATGCATTAATACATAAATAAATATATATATGTGTGTGGGCGGGGGTCTGTGTGTATGTCTGAAAACAGAATTAGTATTAGACATAATATTTGTAAAATTGCTGACAATTTTTGAAATTAACGTGTGGAAGTAGCATCATCCAGTAGCAAATCTTAAGATTAAATAGCTCTAAAAAAGTTTCCATGATTACTCAAGGATACTACAACGGTGTTTCATCGTGAAAGTTTAAGGTAGACAGGTTGAATAAACATTTTACAGGGCAAATATATCACAATACATTAATAAAATACATGGTTTACAAACATGGTACATACAAACATTTAACCTCTGTTATAAAACAATTCAGGAAGGGAGGTAAAATCTGTAATGTAAACAAATTGCAGGAAATCTATCTAAAATTTCTAACAATATTTTAGACTACAGTGATTTGTTCCTCATCAAATGTTAAAGAATTAAAAGAAACAGTAGCTGTATTGAGACATGACAATTGTACTGTGAAGTAACTGGCCAAATCCAATGAGCATTGAAAATAAAAAGGTACCATTCAATAAAGATAATAATTTTGTTTTACAGTTGTATGTACAGTAATTTTTCCTGGTGTTGGAGAGAAGAGAATTGCATCCGTTTCTTTACAGTTAAGCTGAGATTTTTTTTTCTCCAGACAGGAATTATAAACGGGGACCAGATGAGTCTCAAGATTCTCAAGAATACAATAAGAAGAATACCAACTAGACAATAATTTTACAGATCTTGCTAACTGAAGTGGCTGAATATATGATGATCTAGGTAAATATGGGCATACTTTTAGAATTGCAAAAAAATATTAACCAAGAGAAAGGGAAGGTAAATTTGACTAAGGGAAAATAGTAGATATATTAGAAGAATAGTAGCTATATTATAGGAAATAGTAGCTATATTATAGGAAATAGTAGCAATATTAAAGGAATTAGTTTCTGTATTGGGATATGATATCTGTACTTCCAACTAGCTGAGTAAATCCAATAATGAATGAAAATAAAAAGATACCTTGCTGTAAAAATGAAAATTTTATTTTACTGCTATATGTACTTTGTGCAGTCATTTTTGCATTTAGTCTTGGAGAAAAGATTATTGGATCCATCTCTGTACAGCCAAGTTAAGCCATTAGTTTTCTCAAATTTCAGACATCAATTATAGACGGAGACAAAAAGAGTTTCAATATTCTCAAAAACACAATGAAGAAGCCTTACAATTAGACCGTAACTTTATATATCTTACTAACTATAGTGGCTAAATTTATGAATATCTAGGTAAATATCGACATACTTATTGTCTAAATATTGTTAAGAATGCTATAAACATGTAATCTGTATGGTATATTACCAAACAGGTGAAATTTTGGCTCCTTATGTAAGTTTTGAAACACTCATTTTTGGCGCCAAATATGGCGAATTGGCGGCATTTGTTGCCGATCCCCCAACCCCCTTCTCTGGATTTTACTAGAAGCTTGTGGAAATTTCCAGAAACCTGAAAAATACGTAAATAAAAGAAACCTGATATAAAGGGGCCGGGAGTTCTCATAAAAAGGCAGTTCACGCTCAGGTCTGGTAAAAATAGGACCTGCCTTATTGCTCTCCGTACTGCTCTGAAAAAGTTCGGAAAAGGCTGCCAAGTTTTATCGCCATCCGTTGTAATTGTGATTCATTTGGCGTGTTAATAAATTGTTATTGTTTTTCTCTTAGTCAAAGTCTGTTCAATCCAACGAACTTTACGCGAGAATTTCGCAACAATATTAATCAAGTGAATGGGAAGGGTAGAATTGACAACGGCCAATATAATACCTAGTTTCAAGTTTTCACTGTTA
>CM063505.1:196516298-196554450 GCA_032207245.1 Pardosa pseudoannulata
AATAAAGATAAACAAATTATTGAGCGTGTACCAGATAATTTTCAGCTAAAAAACAAACAATTTTTTTACCTGCCTCATAAGGTACTTAACAATTTTGGAAAATTAAAAATTTTACTGATACCGTCATATGACGGGATGTATGCTAGTTTGAGAAATAAAGTAAAATAATTGAAATCCTGAATCTTGAATTTTACCATGATTATACTTTCTTACAATAATTGAACTTTTAGTTGTTGAGTCTGCAGATTTTATCAGTGTTTCAAATATTTCATATGAAGTGAAGTAATAGCATTCCTGAATCTTGAAATATACCTGAAATACATGCATGTACTTTCACATATTCATAAAAGTATAAATTGTAAAACAGATGGGTGAATAAAAATCCTAAATACACTGATAGCTAAATTTATTTTAAATACTTTAAGAATCGTTGCTCTTAAACTTCACCAAGTCTTTCTTTGGCACTGTTGTCTAAAAATATCTCGAATTCAAATTTATCTAAGCCTGAACGAGATAAATCAAGTAATAGTAATCAATTACTTTTAAATTCAGGTTCTACTACAATAAAAATACGCAGATGTAAGAAGTTTACCTAACATATTAAACTAGAAAATACGCGGATATTATTTATAAACTAGCATATAGCCCGTCATACGACGGGATCAGTTAAATTTTTAATTTTTCAGAATTGTAATGTACCCTATGAGGCAGTTAAAAAATGATTTGTTTTTTGGTCGAGAATTATATGGTACATACTCAATAAATTGTTTATCTTTACTTACCGCATGTTAGTTGCCAACTTTAATTTATCTTGTCATATTACGTGATAGGATTAACAGCTCAGGTTTTAATATTGACAGTGATTATTTGGTGATATATATGAATGATGTCCAAAATTTAGCGAATCAATTGCAAACCGTGTGGTTATGTATAAAAAACAAACACACAAACGAACAAACTTCTTGGTTTTCAAAGATGTGTAACTTAAATGCTAAATATTTATTAGTACATGAAATAGACCCTAGACCTTTATGAAAAAAATTTTTGTTAATACCGGTGATAAAATTTTCATTGCAACAAAAATAATCTATGATTCAATTTAAAATTATCACATATGTACCTAATCTATTGTTTAAGTCAAACATCAAAGAAAATTATTTAAATATCTAAGTTCAGTCTTAAAAGTATGAAAATAATCCAGACAGTATTTAAATAATTTAAAATAAGAAATGATTAAATGAGATGGTTAAAGGAATGATTTCATAATGATAGAAAAAATGTTATTTTCATCTATTTATAATAGGATAAATTGATGAATTTAATCGCCTGCTCTTAACCAGGGAAAATAGGACTTGAAACAATAGCATTAAACGATCGAAAAGGTGGGAATGGGTGGATTTCGAACGTTTTCGAACTCGCTTTGAATTTTGCTAACCCTAACTCATCAAGAATCCAATATGGATGCATCTATCCATTCCAGGCCCATAAATTCGAGGACAGAAGGACAAATAACTTTGTCTATTATTATATAGTTTATAAAATATTTACAGAACAATACAAACAACATGATATTTTTAGAAAAAAACGAAAAAAATTTCCCTGTATAAATTAGTCTTCTCTGCACTAATAATTTAAAATGAATTTAGATTAATTTAATGGAGAACCCTTCCCCAACCTCAAATTCTGGGAAAAAGCGAGTACGTTTGAAATAGATAGAAAAAAATTAAAAGCACACGGTAAAACAACTTGCACAGAAGTAATTCTCACAAATTATATGTTACTAAAGTTAATATCTCCCGAGAACGCCTGAGTAAATTATATGCTACGAACAATCTATCGTAAGAACCGCCAAACAGTTCTTCTTAAAGTAATTTTTTGAACGCCTTGACAATTACATTCATTTTTTAAAACAAATAACTGACTCTAACTTTGTGTTTGAGTTAATTAAAGTTTCAATATTAAATTTGTTTTTCGGATTTAATTTAGCTGTATGAGTAGGAGAATCACAAAAATACAAATGGCGACTAAAAACATGTTCTCAGAATATATAGTAAGATTGAAAAAACTGATGAAAAAGAAACATTTTAAAGGATTGTTAAAAAGTTAATGAATAGTACAAACATGTTTTTCCTGAATTAAAAAACCTCCTGATAGAATTTTCATCAAAACAAAATGTATAAAAACTATATTCATTTATGTAGTATAATTTGAGTGTTTTTATTATATGTAACATATTTATCGGATTAACATAAAAATTTGCGCTAGAAATGTGTGCATAAAAAGTCTTCTAAAAATCTATAAGATAAAAATACTTTTTTTGTAACAGTTCCATATACTACTAATTAGTACAACTAACTTAAAAGTTGAAACAATTCATAAATTGAACTTCAAAATATCGGATAAAATGTTACTTGAAGAACTATATAAAAAATAAAGTTAGCATAGTTTGACGATGAGTAAGAAAAAAAAGTATACAAAAGAATTAAAATGGTATTAGCTTATAGTGTCACGAGAGGCACTTGCATCATCAATACGTTGCTAATATAATCATTAATATAATGCTCAGAGATATTACAGAACTATACAGAATATTACAGGATAAATAATTTACACTGGTTAAACAGACTGATACTTATGCAAATTTTAAAAAGTGATATTTATTAAATGTTACTACTATCTGCTATCTGTTTCATTAATATACATTCATTATTTATAGCATAATAAATATGTAGTACACTTGAGAATCGGACAATAAATACAATTATACATAATGCCCGAATCGTGCATGAATATAATATGTAGTTACATTGAGAGTTTTATGAAGAACGGAGCTGGAGCATAATTTAAGCTTGTAAATTTGAGCATCGGTGTAGTGTACTACTGAGGCTGGGACAAGTGAAACGGCTTTATCTGTCAATCCAGCATTCTCGGAATGTAGGATCTGTCTACGTTAGGTTGATGGGGAATGCCTCATGTGCTTGTTGGTACAGAACTTGTACTGTTAACTTGTACTATTAACATCTCTGCAGGTTTCTGGTAATCTCTTTTATGTATCTCTCAGACCCTTGAGGTCTCGTAAGATTGGAGGTATATTTAAGGGTTATTTATTGGCCTGTTAGATTCCTATATGATGTGCGTCTGTCTCTTATTGGTAGTTTTGTACACCTTGATTCATACTTCTCCCGATCAGCTGTGAGTCCGACCTTCTGTGCCATACAGGTACAACCTTGGAGTTTTGCTTACAATTTCCAGCAATACATAAATTTAATTTTCAAAAATTTTGAAAAGTGGTGCTTAGTGGTGGAGAAGAGACATATGCAGGTTTCTCTTCTCTATCTCTCAGACTTTGGACGTCTCGTAAGATTGAAGGTATATTTAAGGGTTATTTATTGGCCTGTTAGATTCATATATGATGAGCGTCTTTCTCTTATTGGTAGTTTTCCACACCTTGACTCATACTTCTTCCGATCAGCTGTGAGTCCGACCTCTGTGCCATACAGGTACAACCTTGTAGTTTTGCTTACAATTTTTAGCAATACATAAATTTAATTTTCAAAAATTTTGGAAAGTGGTTCTTGAAATAGAAGAGGTAAATAAAAAAAAAGTTTCTACAACTTGACATTAAAATCAAATGTATATATAAAAGTATTCGAAACGGTATATATGATGTTCAAAAAAGGAAGGAATAAGTTTTAAACTTCCAAACCAGAAATTCATTATTTATATGGTTAAAAAAAAACTTTTATCCGTGATATTATTTTTCCATTCTTTTCATTTGGTTTATATTAAGGAATATGATTCACAAATGCCGCATAAAAATCTGAAAATATAGCTTAAATCAACTTAAATGTCACTTTTTCAACTTTTCTTCACTCTATCAACTTTTTCAACTTTTTTCGTACATCTTAGTCTGCAATGTACTGTCATCTAACAGTTATGAGATACACTAAATGCAATTTTTTGAATTCATAATTATCTATTCTTATTTATCAAAGGTTATAGCAAAGAATACAACTTAAAATATAACAAAATACTACATTATAACCTGAAATTATGACTTAACTATAGGCTAATTAAATAACATTTTCAATACTTGATTTCATAATTGATTTCCTTTGCACATTCCAAACAAACACAGATGCTTTTTAAGGTTCTAGAGTAAACTACCCGAAAGTGTTCTTGACAGAGATGCAAAGGTTATTGTTTTAATAAGTTGTTATTTCTAAATTGTTACCTGAATAAATTGTAAGTTCTTTTTATTAAATTGTGTATAATACGTGCAGAAAAAATACCGTTTGGCATTATTGAAGGATTTCTTCTTTCACCCGTGTTTTTTAATAACTCACATATACCAACCTGACATACATGTTAAGACGCCCGTGATGCAACACTGAAAATTTCCCTCACTTTTGTCTTTCTTTGGGACAAGGATGTTTGTTCCTGATATCATATCTCTCTCTCACCAACTGACCTTCTACTGACATATTTCATACCAACAGATTCATCCTATATGTTCTCTGAGTACGCATAAATATGTTTCATGGCTAAATTTCCAACCCAGTACCTAGATATTATAGTCATGTGCATTAACTACTATGGATTCTAGTTTTCCATGAATATGAAAAGAAGATTATCAAACAGTATAAATCTATTATAATACTTCTCATACAATTTAATCAAAAAAAGGGCCAACATTTACTAAATGTCAATAATTTATGAACGCGCATACTTCTCAATTGCTTACATAGATGGTAATTATTTCTGTCCAATACTACTTTGTCTCTCAAGACTTGACGAACTTGTTTCAACTATGTAAAATGCTACAAATTACTCGATTCGGCATTGTGAATTAATCTTATTTACTCAAAAATATTTAAAGCAGTTTAATATATCAATCCTAAAATACCTTTGAAGTTTTTCTCCTCCTACAGGAAGTTTTGTTTTTAGAAAACAGAAATACAATAAACAGAAACATTGTTTCAGTTTATATGAAGGTCATCAAAAGAAAATAACTCTAATTCTAACAAGAAATTTCATTTCACCTACAAAAGGAATACATTATCAGCTACGTCTTCAGGTAATTTTAGAAGTATTTTCAACTGGGCTATAAGATTTTTTTTCCTAAGATTGAATTCAGTTTCTGCGAAATTTTCGGAAACCATGCAAAAAAATTAGTTTTAAAAATCAAGAATACTACGGGAGATCACTTTCCAACATATGTATGTTTGAGTGTGTGTATATGTATACATATACGTGTATGCATACGTGTATGTTTGCTTGAAAACATGAGTGAAATCGACATAAAATATATTTCTTCAGAAGTAAGTTGTAAAATTTTCAAACTGATACTACCATATTATCAATAAATTTATTATGGTTACTTTACATATAATGATAAAATATTTATCGGAGTAAATAGACTATAAATGTTTCACTCTGTAAATTGTGTAGTTCAGTATAAAGTAAACTGGCTAGAAAGCGTCTGATCAACTAAAATATTAAAGAATAAGATTTGTACTCAGTAAATGACATGTTTGATGGTTTCAAGAATCAAGGTAGAAATAGTATTTTTATTTTTCATGAATTTTTCAACATTCCGATCAGTATGTAGTTAAGTATAGTGCTCGATTATACCATGAGAAGACTAAGCATTGATCTCTGATTCATGCTGGGTGAAAAGATTGTTTTTTACAGTACCTTTGAATGCAGTCATCTATAATTTTTTCTCTATCAGTTATAATATAAGTGCAACATGGCAAAACTTTTTATGTTAATAAATCTTACTCCTCAATCTTACTCATCACAATACATTCTAATGCATCATCAGTCTTTGTTAAAGTACAATTTAAAGTAGGAAGCCTCACAAATCGTAGATTAGACATTATTTACACTCATCAGGACTAAATCTTAATTCTTAATAAATAAATAAAATATAATAATAGGTGCTGAATTTTTTTGCATATTTAATGTATGACATCACTCGAAAAAAAATTTTTCGTTGGTATAATAACTTTTTTTTCTCTTTTAATACCACATAAAAAGAGCAAATATCCTTAAGAGCTATGTGCGTGAGTACGAACAGTGTCCAGACGCCATTGTTTAATTCTATTATTTCGATTTTAGATTTTAGATTCTTGTAGCTCTATTTCCACAACTGTTTTAACAGTTCCATCGTTATAAAGCGCAGCTCCCAGCACGAGTAGCAGTATCTGTACTGAAAGCAACTAAAAAGTAATACAACAAAATCTAAGTCCAAATAGATTAAGTTAAGCCAAAAGGGAAAAAGAATAAAAAATACAACACCAAATAGATGTATATATCCCACAAAATGCTCCTTACAAGACAAAAGCTTTAAAATAACAATATCATAACCTCTTCCTTAAACTCAGAACAAGATATAATAGGAAAACACCCAAACCTTTGCTATAAAATATTTACAATTATTATTAACGAAAAAATTAATAGCCTATATAACTAAACAATTCCATAAGTCACCAAAATTACCAATTCAATCTCTATCAAATATATTGAATAACAAGTAATTAGGCTGTAAAATGACTCCATTTTTCTTTTGGCTGACTCATCGACGTCTGAGTCTTAAAGATTCAAATAAATCTAGAGAAAGATCTGGGTATAGTATGATTGTTATATTTCCGAATTCTGAGTAAATTAGTTCTTTCTACCGATATTTACCTTCCTCACATGCATTTCATAGATGTACTATGGATGAAATCGTCTTCATGTTTGACATTATTCCATTTCCTCTTATAGAATCTATTGATAACTTACTGGATAGTTAAAATATTGAACACACTGATTGCCTGTAATGCCCAGGATACTAATTCCAATTCGGACTTGTAGAAGATATTTTCAACAGACGACATACTCTTGGAAATTGGTCGATTGTGATTAACATTGAACAATAATTATACTCACAGTTTGATCAAAAATTATTTCTAATAAAGTCTCTTTTATGTTTTATGTAACAAAATTATATATACTCATAATAAAAATACAGTTAAAAATTTATAACCAAAGATTCATTTTTTTGGACCATTAAAAAGTTAAAAAATGTCAAAAAGCTTCAGACATATTTCAAAATGTTTTTTATATTATTCCCGTTATAATAAGTTTTTATACTTCTAAACAAAAGCAAATTAACTGAGTTTTTCCACTTAAATGAAAGAAAAGTGACAGTATTATAAATGAAAATTACATAACTATTTATCTTAATACCAAGAATTTAGCTAAAAGCTTAGAAATTATTTGAGATTTTAAAATATATTCCCCAGCTTTATCGGATATGTGCAATATTGCTTTATTAAGTGTTTGTTTATCCTATATCTCATTCCAAACTGGAAACGCGTATTTGAATGCCAGTAGTTCCATTTACGTGATTTGTTTGCTAATCTACAATGTAAATCAAGGAAGAGGTGTATCGATATTAAAATTTTATACTTTAAATATATTCATTTGTACAAACCCGCGCATACACACACACACACACACACACACACACACACACATATATATATATATATGTATGTATGTATGTATATATATATGTATATATATATACATATATATATACATATATACATATATATATATATATGTATGTATGTATGTATATATATATGTATATATATATACATATATATATACGTATATACATACATATACATATATATATGTATTTATTTTTTTATTTATTTATTTATACACAGTCCCTGACCTTATACATATGACCACCAGCGTTTTACCGTTTTTCAGCTTGTTTTAAAGGTAAAACCTTAAAGTATCTGAATCCATTGATTATATTTATTAGAAAAAAAATGTTTCAAGAACATTTGATAATAATTTTATTATTTCTATGGCATTACATCTTCTTTGGGTAGTTACGACGTGTTATCAGGTAAAATCATATATACTTTTATAGTGAGGTGATTGTGACTTTATTGGGATATTTTCAAAACATTCATTTGTATGCAGGCGTCTTTTCGGTTACCTTATTTATATTTATTGCTTTTATCTTTCTTTTTAGCAGTTTTAACTTCTTTATTTCTTATTTTGTTGATTGTAAAAAATTTTTCTGTAATATATATATATATATATATATATATATATATATATATATATATATATATATATATATAACACTTATATACATATATATATATATGTGTGTGTATGTATATATATAAATGTATATATGTATATATATGTGTGTATATATATAATATATATATATATATGTATCTATATATATACATGATTATATTTATATATATGTGTGTGTGTGTGTGTGTATATAAATACATTTATACTTAAAAGAACAATCTTATTCAAAATTTTCTTCACTGTGCTCTAATTCTGACTGAAAACACTCTTTATATAATAACTACAATAAATGTTTAAAAAATCATTTTTCATGCTTTTCGGAACATATATTTTCTTCCTAATGCAGTAAGCTTCGATTGTGAATTGTATTATGATACAGAAATTATATTCTCAGAAATCGCTTTATCATAAAATTCCATATCTCATAAATCTATGAAGTTTACTGAAAAATGATGCAGTATTGTAATACAATACAATATTGCAATGTAAATTACCTTTCCCTTTCAATCTTAGATGAAAAAATTAATGTCACCTTCTAGAAGGAATAATTTGTTGAAATCAAATTTTCTTGCATATTTATTTTGTATTCTTTTGCATATCAGTGACTCCAGATGAATAATATCCTACTCTGATGAAACAAACAAGTTTACTTCCGATTCTGAATGATATAAGTTTTGAAATTTATTTGATCCGTTTTACCGATGCACTTTTCCGCCCCTCAAAACTCCCTTGAGAATTGCTTGATATTCCAGAAATTCCTGGAATTGGATGCCAATTCTTTTTTCTGCGATATGCTTATTTGGTTCAATCAATCTTAAAGAGAGTAAAACAGGCGTTTATTGTACACCTGATAAAACCTTAACATAATAATGAAAAACATAAAATGTATATTTGCTCATATAATGTAGCAAATACAGAAACATTCATGCATAGAAACAGTTTAGTGGTAATTGAGATGCATATTATTGAGCGATGTCAGAACACTTCCTATTTTTAGCAATAAATATCCAATTTCTTCTTTTTTTTCGTTCTATATATATAGTTATGTTTAATTCTCACCGTTTTTGATTCTTTGTCATTTTTATGTTTCTAATGAGTCACAGAAAATCTTCAGATATTTTAAGCTAGAAATATCAGGCGTTGTAGATGTAGACACTGACTTTCTGATAGTTTACATTTTTTGTCAGATGAATTATCATATATAATTATAAAGATATTACTATATGCCTTATCATTGCTGTCTTTAAAAGAAATAACTTATTCGAATTAAAAATATCCTCATTGAAGGATTTTATAATCATAAATTAGTGGGATTCAAACCTACCGGACTTCGTGAATTCGAATCCTACTTTGTAATGGATGTTCGTTGTGGTTGTTGTTGTCTTATGACACTTCGTCAATTCAAGCACGTATGAGGTGGTGGCTACTCATATTAAGGCAAAGGGGTGTTAGATTAATTTCGCCACCGAAAACTAGATGGCGCTATTGAGCGAGGGAAAGAAACTGTGGGTGTAGCTAAAAAGCCGTTAGGATTCGGCGTTGGTTTATCAATGTAATTCTATTCATATTCCTGTATTCTATTCTTATTCAGTTATGAAACATGTGTTTAAAGCCTAACATATTTCCTAATTCTGTATTCATTGCTCCATTTATTCTTCATTTATCGTGACGTTTGGTGCAATAAAAAGAAAGTGTGTTTGTGCAACGGCCGTTTTCTGTTTTCATAGCTGATTCAAATTCTACAGATTCTTCATGCAAGTTCCCATAGTTAACAAGAGGTAAGCAGTTACCTCATTTGATTCTTAATTACTGTTAAACATTTACCATTATTATTTAACTTCAAGATAATTCTTAAAACCCCAAAAAATTTCCAGAGTTGATTTATGATTATTCAAATTCAAATTCATTAACAATTCAATCCAAGGGGTGCGCTTTTTGTTTGTAATGAGCACCACAAGGATGAAAGTACGACTTATGCTCAAATGGGTAATAGTGATTTTGAAGGGACCAAGCAGAAAACCTATAGACTTGGCCTGCCACCCCCAGAGGTATTGATTGAGAACTTGGAGACATTGTGACCACGAATATATTTTATGTACCCCAGTCACCTTTAACGAACACGATGGATCTTAGGTTGGCTCGGGTTCTGAACCAGCAACCTCTCAGTTACGAGATTGTTACCTTTGCCAATTGAGCTACCGCGGCTTCTTGGATGTTCGTAGACTTTCGATTTCGTTTGGAATGCTACGGTCTGCTGTTTTTCACACGAGGGCTAATGAGACCGGGACCTACTGCTTAAATCCGATTTCAAACGGCTAAGAACATCCAATTCGAACCCACGAATTCCGGTACCGACGATCAGCACCCTAACCAATCGTCCAGCGTTCGGCTCGTAGAAGTTCGGAATCGGCTTTAAGCAGTAGGTCCCGGTCTCATTAGCCCTCGTCTGGCAAAAGTGGACCGTAGCACTCGAAACCCAAACCAACAAACCCGAAACTTGCTTACCTCTGAAAAATTTGCGGACGGAATATGAGATGCCAGAGATACGAATTTGACTTGCATATGTCCCAAGAACTTCTATTAGTACTAATCGTGTAAAAAAGAGGGTTCACACAATCCGTTTTGTCAAAAATTGAAATTTTAATTGAATAAAATATCTATCTGTTTTAAATAAGCTATCTTTTTATTTAACTCTGACTTAGTTGGAACTGTCATTTATTATTAAAATACATACCGTAAAATAATTGTTAAAATTTAGTGTGAATGAGGAAATTTTTATTAATTTCTGACAAGGGACATATGTTGCCCTCTAAACAGAATCGTAGATAAGATCAAACTGAACTTCAATAAAACTGAAGCTTATTAACATAAGTCTGGTTCTGAATGATTTGCTAGATTTGTTTAACACTCCATTCCACAAAGTTAATGCAACATTAGCAGGAAATATCTATGCTTCCAAATGGGTTTCCGATACTTCAAGAGGACAGATGTACTTGACGAACCACGGCGTGACTAAGTTATTGCAAAATGTGTCATAAAATTATGCGAGTTCGTTGATTAATTCGTGATATTGCTAATGCTATATAACGTGATTAGGAAATGTTACGCAGAATTATCATATTATTAAAATGTTGGTATCTCAAAGGTTAGTAGTTAAGTTCAGCACAAATTAAACGTCTTTTGTAGAGCAAAATAAGATTAAAAAATGCTTCCAAGTTTTACATATGCATTTCAGAGATACAAAACTATTAATTTATTTTGCTCTTTAGTTTGTTGTAAATAAAAAAATTAAACAAATATGGACTTTTACGTATGTCTACAACTAAAATAAAATATTGACGAAAAAAGTAAAGTTTGAATATTCCTCAAATAGGTCAACAGGGGTATAAGTATATGGATATATAGATAAATAACATGTGTGTCTATTGATGCACATATATATATATATATATATATGTGTGTGTGTGTGTGTGTGTGTGTGTGCGCGCGCATAAATACACTGAAAAAGATATAGATATATTCATTTGGTATAAGTATTTAACGTACATAGTTATACATACATTCATGCAAACCGTGAGTATTTATTTGTTCAGAGTAAGAAAATACTGAACTTCGAGAGGCAAAGTATTCCCCAAAACTTTCTTAACAAAATAAAATGATAGAAAATGACTTTATAAAGAATTTTATTTTTAAATTAGAGATTAAAGTAAACTAGTAAAATGTAATTGTATTTTTATACATAAAATGCTTATTCAGTAGTATAAAAAAACGGAAATATTACGAAAAACAGCTATTTTTGTAGTTTAATAGCCATAAAACACTGTTTTCCGTTCAAACCACATAATTACAAAAGTTCTAATATTTTTTGTCATTTTCTGTTATTTTTAGGTTGCAAATTTTTTGTTGGTCTAACATTCTTTTTAAAATTTCCTTAATTTCTTCATTGGCTTGTTTAAAAATGTTTTGAACTATGTATTATTTATATATTTAAAAAACAAAATAAAGTTCAACAAAAAAAATATACACAGGAAATTTTCTGTATACGTACATTCACGCACTTTCTTAAACATACGTACTTTTTTAAACATACTGTAGTTGCTTACTTAAGCATGCCGTAATCTCTTCTTTCTTTCCTGTCAATAGACATGTTCGTCAATAGACAAACTTCTGTCTTCTTCTGTCATCTTAGAAAAATCTGTTTTACTTCCAACAACTACTCACCTGTCTTACCACCTAATAATCACTAACAAGTGGGAATAATAGTGATGAACTGAAAGGATAAACATTGTTACTAAAATGTCTGTAATTGTGCCCAATGTTTGTAGTAATTGCCCCCAGTTGTGACCAAAAGGGAGTAATAATGTCTTGCCTTAGACACAAAATGTTAGTATCTGTGATCCGCGTTAGCTCAGTCACCAGAGGCAACGCTATCGTAATTGAAGAGTTACGGGTTCGGAACCCCATCCGGCATAGGATCCGCCTTGTTCGTTAAAGGTGACTGGGGCACGTAAAATAGATTTCTGGTCACAATGTCCTCCGAGTTCTCCGTCAATACCTCTGGGGGTGACAAGCCAAACCTATGTGTCTTCTGCTTGGTCCCTGCTTCGAAATTACGATGATCCAGTTGAGCATAAGTCGTAGTCTCACCCTTGTGGTGCTTGTTAAAAACGAAAGGGCACCCCTTTACTTTAATACGAGTAGCCAAAGAATCAATCTTGCTTGGTTTAATCAAGTGGCATAAGTCAACAACGTTAGTTTGGTTTTGGTCCGCTACGGTCTACTTTTTGCAACACGAGGGCTAATGAGACCGGGACCTACTGCTTAAAGCCGATTCAAAACGGCTATGAACATCCATGCCATAGTGGGATATGAACCATCAAACTCCGGTTCCTAAGACCAGCGCACTAACCATTCAGCCATTGTTCCAACAACGTTAGTATCTGTTGCATTTTGTACATAAAAATTGGATAAATATTGGTAATATTATTGGATTAGATGTTCATTAGTTAACAAAATAAAAATGTTTGCCCTGATATATTTCCTAAAGAAAAGAACTTCTTTATCTTTAGGGTAAGAAGTTGTCGACAGCAGATTATCATTTTATCCTATGTCTATTCAACTCACTTGCCTCAGAGTAGGTTCTCAATTTAACAAGTAGCACTAAATTCCTCAGCAGTTCATAGACTTCCTCAAATATTGAAACCGTTTTCTTTTGCAATCTTAGAAAAATATATTTTACTTCAAAGAACTACTTAGTTTTTCTACTACCTTATACAAAAATGTACTTGGGGAAAATCGTTAACAAGTGGGAATTATAATGATGAACTGGTAGGATAAACATTGTGACTAAAAGGCAGCAAGTATACTGTCTTGCCTTACCCACAAAACGTTAGTATCTGTTGCATTTTTGCATAACAATTGGATAAATATTGGCAATTTTATTGGATTAGATATGTAATAGATAACATAAATAAAAACGTTTGCACCTGATATATTTCTTGCTACTTTGGGAACTTCTTTATCTTTAGGGTAAGAAGTTGTCGACAGCAGATTATCATTTTATCCTATGTCTATTCAACTCACTTGCCTCAGAGTAGGTTCTCAATTTAACAAGTAGCACTAAATTCCTCAGCAGTTCATAGACTTCCTCAAATATTGAAACCGTTTTCTTTTGCAATCTTAGAAAAATATATTTTGTTTCAAGGAACTACTTACTTTTCTACCACCTTATATAAAAATGTACGTGGGGGAAAAATCGCTAACAAGTGAGAATTATAATGATGAACTGGTAGGATAAACATTATGACTAAAAGGCAGCGAGTAATACTGTTTTGCCTTACCCACAACACGTTAGTATCTGTTGCATTTTGTACATAACAATTGGATAAATATTGGCAATTTTATTGGATTAGATATGTAATAGATAACATAAATAAAAACGTTTGCACCGATATATTTTCTAACTTTGGGAACTTCTTTATCTTTAAGGTAAGAAGTTGTCGACTGCAGACTAACATTTTATCCGATCTCTATGCTACTCCATTTACTTGCCTCGGAGTAAGTTCTCAATTTACCAAGTAGCACTGACTTTCCGTTCTTATTAAATTAAAGTATCCTTTAAAAATTATATAATCTTCAATTGGCTAAAAATTAAAGATTAATTCAATAGTTTTCTAGAAATATGCAAAACAGTTCTTGAAGTGTTTGAAATAGAATGCATCTTTGTTACTTATGGCCTAAAAATGGTTTAAGTGATTTTGTAAGAATTTCTATATCCCAATAGTTTTATTTCCAAAGATTCATTTTTACTGTTATGAAACATGAGAGCAAAACTTTCATTCGGTTCTACCCTCCCATATGAACTGTTCACTTCTAAGGAACAATATTATTAGTTACTAAATCATGACACGATATATTAAGTCTACTATTAATCCTTGTTTTCTCTTACTAACTGATTTTAAGAGACATTTACTGCAGTGGCAGTTTCCAACTGTATGTTATGATTTATGGATACAAATAAAATACCCGCATGTAGTTTTTGGGTAAACATCACTGTCTGAGAACACTAAACATGACACATAAATCAACCCAGAAAGTTTATATTCTCTTATGTAGCTTATCTTTAAAAAAATAGGATTCAAGAAGCGTACTAAGTAGAATCCTATTGAATTACGTGAATCTTCTGTCTTTCATACACTGTAAAAAATGCTATCGTATGTCAAAAAAAGGTACCAGAGGCGTTTAACGGGATTAAAAATTGTTTTGGGAAAGTATTAGCACTGGGAATTGAATGATTCATCATTATTATCTGGTGGTTTGAAGCGTCTCACCTGACTGGCATTTGTTTTATAAGGGCTATCCATCATTTTCACATTTTTGTACAAAATCATGTATAAAGCAGTGTTATAATTTAAAAGTAAAATAATCTTTCCAGGCAGTGCCGTTTTGGGGGCTTCCCGAGAGATGTAAATCACTCGTGTTTTTATTCCGTGTTTAAGGAAATTTTTAAATTGAAGGAAAATATTATCAAAATTGAATGCAAAACATGTATTGTACTGAACTATTTATGCATTTCCTTATAGATAGAAAAGAAAAATTATAATATGTTATCCCTTTTCTAGATTTTTTAGCATATTGATTTTCTTACTATCGATTAACTTACTGCGTATTCAACTAGTATAAAAATCTTCGGTGAATAATATGCAGTTCACTTTTATTGCCTTCCCAGAAAGCACATAAAGATTATATATTGTTGCAGATATATACATATGCATAAAGCCACACGTGCGTAAAGGTAAAATTCATGTGTAACATAAGAACATAATATCCCTTTTAAGTACAAATTATTTTAAAACGTTTAAATTGGAAGTAAACTCGTTATAGTAATAATACTGTTTGTATTCGTTTGTGGTTACCGCCAGCAAATTTTATGTTTTATTTTATTTTTCTTCCATTTTAAAACCAAAAATAAGTGATGCCTTAGTTTGATAGAGAGTTAGCCTTAAGCTGTTAGTGAGTGCATGTAATGTTATAATTTTATATGAACTATTTTATATTTCTGAGTATTTAACAAAGTTATCAAAGTTTTTTAAGGTTCAATTAGAACTAATGTATCTTGCAATGATGTACTTGAAACTATTGTTTGTAATTATTAATTATTTACTGTATAGGTCCTTTTTTAACACTTCGCGTGCGGGCAACGTATTTTTACGTTTTTGCAGTCTGTCACTAGAGCGAGGGTCACGTAAAAATACGCATTTAATAGATTTGTGGTGGATACCCGCTAACCACCACAAATCTATTAAATACTTATAATTATATGTATGTGTGACATTATATGAGTGTTATTTGCGTTACTCGGTCTTTTGTTGCGTTATTTCGTCTTCAATCGAATTCCTAGCTCCAGAACGTACAAGTCGTGTTTTGTCAATTTGAAGCTTGGTTTCTTATTGTTGAATACAAAATTAATAAAATGAGCCTTTGTGACAAAGATAGTGATGAAGAAATATGCACTGACAGATTATCGGACTTTAATTATATAATTCGTTTATTTTTGTGATTTCGTAAAAATATTGGGGTTTTTTTTATTTTGTTAAATAATCATAGAGTATATTTTAAAGTGCAAAATAAAAAAGTTTCGTTCATAAAAAAGTAGTTTTTGTTTTACTGCGATTTTTCTGAATAACTAAACTTTCGCGTGATTCGTGAAAAAACGCCCGTTTCAAGCGTAAGTTGGTGATGAAGTAGTATACCCGCATGCCAAATGTTAAAATGTAACTAAGGATTAGGATCTTAAGATGAGATTTTGCTATAAAAAAAAGCAAATTTTATTGCTATATAGCAAATTAATTATGACTACGTTCTTTTGATAGCCAAAGTTCTTTGACGCAGGGTGTTTATCAAATGGTAGTAATACAAAAGAAAAATGTATAATAAAAAATTAAATGCTTATATGAATATTGATTTACTCTTAATATACAGAGAGAGAATGTTTACAGGGAAACTGTTGTATCTTCGACAAATCTTGAGGTAAAACAAGAATTTAGCCATAGTTACAGCCATAGTTTTGACTATATGTTATTTACACTCGTATATCGTTATTTACAATGCAATAGTTAATGACTAATACACGTGTAAATAGTATTTAATTTACTGATAAAAATCATTGTGGATTAAACATTTGTAAGTTGACATTAGGAAAAAAAGGAAAATCTATATATTTAAGTAATTTTAGGTGCAATATCAAAATATTGACAAGGAAACAGTCTATATTTGTCATGAATTCACACACCCTGCAAACAAATTTATAAATAATACCAATTTTTTCAAAAATAACTCATAGCGTTGTAGAGATCAAACAGTTCCAAAGTACAATCAATTCCCCTATATATTGAACAGTATACATTGCATAAGGAATTTTGTGATTCTGATTAACTTCAGATTATTCAACTGTATTTTGATTATTTAAACTCTTTTCCCATTTGGAAATATAAAATGTATTTTACATACTTGTAATGTATTTAGATCATATCCATTTGTCGCATTTTTTAATTCATTAAAAATAGTAAATTTTTTTTGTTATATAATTATTTAAAGAACGGAATTTCTTCTATTTTTATTTTTAAATTGAATAATAATTTGACTTTGTTTGCCACTGTAAATATTGGTATTTTATTGCTTAAGCTTTTCTAAAAATAAATACAATTAATTCTGATGATGCGTTGTCAGTTTGGTTCTAGATTATTAAAAGCAGCATAAAAACATTGTATTTATACATATAAAACAATGGTATTATAAAGCCCTCTAAAATTATGCAATATTTTGAAATGTTCAAATGTATTTGATAAAAACATTTTTAAGATATTAATAACAAATTTTGATCCTAGATATTTCCTCTTTCAATCAGTATTGCATATAAATTTGACAAAAATATAAGAAAAATAGATTAAAATATTTCAGAATTTTTTGTATTTTTTAAAAAAATTGAGATAATCAAAAACATCTTTCAATTCTCATTTCTAAGAAAGACAACCACTTATAAGAATTACATAAAATGTGATACAAGTTTTCTAGGTGGTGTATTTTTTATAAAATGTTTAAAAATGTGTGAAGTTTTATTTCAGCAAATAGTGAATAATGACTATAAACCCCATTATAAAATACAAGCATAATGATTCTTCCAGCCATTCATAGTTAAGAAAATTAGTGTAATTTATACAATTTTAAATGAAAAAATAAACTTCCTAATATAAAAATACCATTTATTTCAGACTGTAAGTAATAGAAATCTTTATTAAAATGATCATAACTTTAAGTCTATATCTTTTCATAAAGAAGCCTAATCATAATGTTTACATAATATATTAATACTATATTAGTCGTGATTTTAAAATACCTTCTTTAATTATTACTACTATGCAATATTCCAAACGTTTCATTTACCAATACATAACAGAATAAGTTTCCTTAATGATACATGTTTTAAAATATAATCTCTGACTGATGTTAAAGCATCACAGTGGAAAGAATACACATATACATTTCAATACACGAGTTTCGGTTTACATTATTATGTTCATTTCGATATTAACATTAAAGCATGTAATGAAACCGATGCACCGTGTTTCGTAGATTATATGATATGATCCATCATTAAACGAGCTTTATCAGTGATATCATTTATTTATAGATATGCTGCTTCCTCGTCTAAATATGATGTCACAGCAAGAATCCAATCATATTACACCTTCCGCATGTCAGATGTTAGACACAATGACAAGATATTAATGGGACGTGTTGTAATCTTACCAAAAATTCGACTTCTAAGAGAATGAAAGATGTATTATTAAATGTTATGGTGTCTTACATGTGTCATTAATTAAGGTAAACATTTTCCCCTTACTTGATTTTGGATAAATCTTTGACAGTTTGTTGTAAATTACTTAATAAATGTTTAATCGTTAAACAGCAAGCCGTTTTTAGTGATGTGATGTCTTTTTTGAGTCATTAATTAGATGACAAAGCAAAGTTATTTTCTCTCACATATTTAGATTATAGGGTTTTATTCCATAATTTTTTGCAGAGCAATATTCTTTAATAATGATTTATGGTAATTAATAAATAAAAGCTATTTCAAAGTATAGAAAATATGTTTCTCAAGTAAACATTCATTTTTTAGACATTCTAAAAGTATATTCATGTTTATAAGTAAGACAAATTATATTTGCCAAGTTTAGATTTATCATAAGGAACCTGAGCATTATAAATTTGCTTTAATATTCTATATATAAGCATTTAATACTTGTTACATATAAAGTAAATTTTTAGAATAAAATATCTCAACAGAGTTATATAATTATATAGCACTAACACCATGTTTTATGCTATGCTAATAAAGATATTCAACAATTATTACATTTTTAATGATATTCAACATATGAAGGATTCAAAACCAGAGTGGATGAAGCTAACATTTTATTTTAAAAATGAAGTTGTTTGCATAGAGTAATAAATTATTTCATACCTACACAACCTATTTTAAGAATTTTCTAAAATGAATTTTGATTTCAAATTATTGTTTGTGATTCAGAAATTTTAGAACTCAATATTTCTAAAAGATTGCAAATGATCTCCATTTTCTTTGATTATGAAGCTCATATATCGATTATATAAACTTTAAAGAGCCTAATTTATAATATTCAATCAGGATTTAACAGAGGATATACGTGATTGTAAAATGTACATAAATACAAAATGTTCCTCTATTAACTGAGAACAGAAAATTAGCAATAAATATGACACGTAAAATTGAATGTAAATGTAATATATGAAACAATAAAAATATACTCGAAATCCTTAAGTACAAAGTTTATCGATTTTTGCACAAGCGTGCAAACAATAATTAAAAAATTAAAGGGAACAATGTTATATATATTTTAGTTCATTCTGATATATGTAGTTGAATACTATGTATGACTTTTCTTACGTAAAATGAATACTTTTTAACCTTAATTGTTAAATATAGTTGAAAAAAGAACTTGAATATATACGTCCCTCGACAACTGAACAACTGCGTGATATGATTATATCTAATCGTCATAAAGCAAATATGAAATATATGATATAATTGCATATAAGATATAATTGCATAGAATTGTTATTTTGTATACAATAACATTTTAACACTGCTGAAGATCTTCCATTATGCCATAAACTGTTATTATATACCAAATAACAATTCACTGCAAGGTTAGATTTACATTCAGTTCGTTTAGCGTACGAGTAAGAAGCTGGCTCCTTTGGAGAGCTATGGTCTACTTTTTTGTATTACGAAGGATAATGAGACCAGGACCTATTGCTTAATATCAATTCCTAACGGCTACGAATATCCCAGCGAGATTCGATCCCATGAACTCCATTACGAAATATCACTGCCCTAACCATTCGGACATCGTTCGGCAGCAGCTGATCGAGAAACCCCAAATACACTATTTAAAATTTCGTAATATGAGAAGGATTAATCACTTTGTCTGAAAATCCTTAATCCAAAAATCTGTTAGATGTAATACCGGCATGTGGAGATATGTAAAAGTAAGTGTGTTCATTCGCAGAAATACAGCAGCAACCTTTGATGACCAATGATCACAACAGTGACACATAACGGCTACCAAGCTGCTGCTGGACTACGAGATGTCCGTCATGGTCTAATTTTAATATTGTCCAACCCAGGAAGGATCAAACACTCTTGACTATCAATCAATCTACTAAGCTCTTGAATATCAATCAATCAATCAATCAATCAAGCGCCAAACCGGGTCCATATATCCGTGAGGCCCCCCAGGCTGATCCCTGCCGAGGTGAGCAGGCTCTTGACTATGAGGAAAAACGAACTAAAGACCCATATTACCTCAGGCTCGTGACACCCGTGTATACCTAAAGGAGGTATACTCCTAAGGTTGTCTCTCATTTAGCACCACCCAGAGGACTCGTACAGCTTAAGTCTAGGCTGCCGAATCGACAGACGCTGTCGAGATATACGGAATAAGATAACACGCTTTCCCTTTTCATTCAGTCATCAAATACGAGGGTCATTCAAAATGTAATTTTACCACATCATCTAAGATAGCTTTGCAAAAGGATGGAGGAATAATATGGAGCTAGGTGATAGATTATGATTATGTGACTATCCTTTGCAGAAGTTGTTACTTCATGATCCCTTGTGAACTAAGATCGTTGTTGTCAAAATGTCAGCTATCGTATCTCCTCAACCCAGCAGTTTTTTAACACACAAAAGATACCATTAAACGAAATGCAACCTCATTTGTATTTAGTTTATTTCTTGAATGTGCTGAGCAGGTAGATGGTCTGTCTTTGGTTTCATAGTCTTTCTGGAAGTAAGCAGAAAATACAGTTTTGCAGCAAGCCATCTCACAACCATGCCAACCTTCCATCTTAATGTTCCGATTACTCATCCTAGTGAATTTTACCTCTTCCCTCACCTGAAAAAATTCCTATTCAGTCCGCCACAGACGAAAACCTGCAGACATTTGTGACATGTTGGCTCCATTCCCAGACGGCAAACTTTTGTGGCACTGGATTACAAAAATGTAACAAAACTTCCTGATAAGTGATACATTTCCAATGGTTATTTTGCAGAGAGGTATTTTAAACAGTGCTTTGCCTTTAGCAAAAAAAATTTCTATATAATAGCATTTTAATTCTTTCAGTGAAACGTATTCCCTGTATGGCCCTCGTGTGAGTGGAGGTACTTCTATCAAGTAGTCGCTACCATTCTAATATAGTTGACAAAATCTTCACCACTTAACCTGTTTCTTCCCACGTTTTATAAAACTTGCATATTCGAAAAATCTTCGCAACATATAGCGCTGAACATTGCCTTCACTTTCAAACTAACCTGCAACAAAATTTTTCTTTAGAGACAAGAAGTCAAATGTTTCCTGATCTTAAAGAAAGTAAATCTAATTTAAATAGTTGTGCAGCGATTATAAAGATAAATACTCCATGTTACCTAACCTCAGTGTCACACTGGGATCCAACAAAAGTTTCTTGTGAACCACCTCCTAGTGATGATTTTTTTCTTATCTTTGACTCAGATTAATAATTCTGACCGACACTTATGATGACACAAAATTATGTTTAGTTTATCATTTTAGACTAATCTTAGAGAAAATTAAGTGTGTATGAAATACTCACAGTAAACTTCCAAGAAATACCGATCTAATAGCTTTGTCTCTGTGGAAAAGTTATATTGCTATGAGTTTCAATGAAAAGGGAGAACTTTCTGAAGCAATAGTTACGGAAGTTACAGTTGGGGAGGTAAAATGGGTAATGTTTTAACCTTGTGGATTATAATTTAACATATGTATTGCGGATAGAATGTGCAGTTAGTGAGTGAATAATCTTAGGTTATAAATAGGCTTAAGTGCGAGAGCAAAATACAACTACCCATTTTGATTTTCATTTATAAGGTCCTTTATATGAAATATATTTTGAAGAGGATAACAGCCCATCTTTAATAGTGAGTTTTAGTGATAAATAAGAATCATCTAATAAAAGATGTTTGCTTTTAAAACTGACTGCTTGTGTGTCTTCATCACACATTTGTCATTTTGCTTCTGTCACATATGTATATATATATATATATATATATATATATATATATATATATATATATATATATATATATATATATATATATATATATATATATATATGTGTGTGTGTGTGTGTGTGTGTGTGTGTATATATGTATATATATATATTGTGACATACCTAAACAGCTGTGACCTCACAGGTATTTGTTACAACCGAGTCTCTGTGAGAAGAGAAAAGAAAATCAAAAACTGATCATTCATCAATTGTCAGTCGAAAAACGGAAAAAATTCCTTTGAGTTTTTGGTACAGACCCTTAATGACCACATTCGAATTATTTCTGCTCACATCTACACACGACTGTCAGAACCTATGATTATAATTCTTGTTTTTAATTAAGGTAAGGGATATATTTACCAATACTGATTTTCTACTTAAGATATTTTCATTTACCTGAAAAGGATGAAATATTTGTGCAACCCAAAACTTCGTTTTAAATACATGGGATCAGTGCAGTTTAATTTTGGATACAAACTACACCATAAGAGATTTTGAATCACTAGTTAAACCAATTAGAGAAAAAATTGTCGAATATTCTTTAGCGACGAACGGGAAATACAGGTGCCCAGAAATGCTGAAGCTCAAGAGGAGCATAAAAAGAGGAGAAAAGTAAGTTAATGGGAGAAATCGATGTTTTTTTCCGATTTCCTGAGAGCAGAGAGAGATAAGTTCGACTATGTTGACATACAAGTTAGCATCGTGAAGTCACTTGACGTCACACACTAGATTTTTCTTGAAGCTTGAACATAGCCGATGATTGTTCTTGATGCTTTTAGAATGGCTAGAGAGATCCTGCTAACTTAGATTCTACATAAGGGAACTAAGAGGTCACTGCAAATCCAATGATTATATAACTATTCTATTTAAAATTTCTCTTAATACTTTGTAATATATATGCATTAACCTAAGGATAAGTATAGAGAAGTTTCATTTTAATCTGACAAACCAACGCCCATTCAATAAACATCAAAATATTACAATATATACATATATAGATGTGTGTATACAATATTTGTGTATATATATATTTGTATATATATATATATATATGTATATATATATATATATATATATATATATATATATATATATATATATATATATATGTACATATATGCATGTGTGTGTAATATATATAAACACATATACATATACATATATGCATATATACATGTATATTTATACATATATATACATATATGCATGTAATATGGGCGAGACTCATTCAAAATCACAACACAGTTTATTTCTGGTAAGAAACATGAAATCCGTAAAACAGGCAAACACCTTTACCACTTTGTGTACACAGACAATGTGATTCTGCACATACTCTTTCAAGTAGGGATTCCTAAGGTTAAAAGACTACGAATAATCCCTAAGTACAATTGATCACGTGATACAAAATATCCATGTATATATATATATATATATATATATATATATATATATATATATATCGCCTGATTTCTCCATAACTGAAATAGCTCTAAAACCGTTTATTATATTAAAATATATATAAAATATTTGTTCAGAAAAATGATTAACTAAAACAAATCAGCATTCCTTTGGTAAGTAATCTCAGGAAGTGTACATTATTTACCTTCTAAACATATTTTAAAATTTCATTCAAACCATGGAACTTATCATTTTATTCTTACCCATGTCGTCATGTAATTTTACTTTTGTTTATTCTAATTTATCAATCTAGTTCGACACCTGAGTTAAATTTATCATATTTATTTTTATACTTCAGAATAAAACATTTTTGTATGACTTCAAAGCTATTCATAAGTGAAAATTGTTCTCCTACAACAAGGGCAAAGAATCTTTTTAACGTTGGACGTACATATCCGAAACTTTTGTCTGTTTTGACTTATGACTACATTCTTTTCTAAAAAATTTGGCACGGAGCTGCCCTGTTGGGAAAAATGTGTTTCTTTGCAAACTCTCTACAGGCTATTTATTTTCTTGGAAAAAGAATTTTTTCTCTTTCCTAAGTGCTCCGCTAGGCCCCCATTCTCTTTAAGAATGTTCCTTCCTGCGCATGATATTTTGGAAATGTAAGATGTCCTAAGAATCCATAACAACAAAAGCGGTAAGACAAAAGAACCATTTAGAAGTTGAAAGGCTGTAAACATCTTTCATTACGGCTCTCTCTCTTTCTCAATTGTTTGTAAAGAATTTAAAGTGTAAGGTAAAGCTCTATTCTTCCCTTATCTCACACCTTTTTCTTGACCACGATATAAAGTATAGTATAGTGCAAAGGAAAGTTCACACCAATAAACCCCATTAAATTACCCAGTTAAATGCCGAATTATATGAAGAGACTTGAGGTTTGAACAGAAATAATAAGAACAAAAATTATTATTAAATTAATACATAATATATAATTGTTTCTGTTATCATATACAATAATTTTTAGCTAGTATAGTTTCCTAACAGTTAGCAGACTAAGCCCGATTTTCACTTAGGTTGTCAAAGTCAACCAAGTTCCACTTACTCTTTGAGCCAACATTTAATTCTCTGAATAATAAAATTCTTTCTTATATGAGTTCATTTTTAGTTCTATTATTATCCACAAACTTTTTATATACAATTCAATTCTTCCTATATCCTACAGTTTGAAGTATTGCAATTTGCGGATTTGCAATGAACATTGTGTTGTTACTCTTTCAGCAAATCCGTGGTAATATATTTATATATAGATGTAATCACTGCGAAAATGTAACTGCTGGTTACCCATGTAATTAACCCTTATTTTTGTAATTGCCCATCAATCTAGAGCAATTAGAAGCCTTGGGAAATGACAGTAATGGATCCATAGAAGAGAACGGTGATACCGTACTGAAACTTAAACTTTTATTTAGGACCCAAGAAATAGACATCTTTTCCTGTCGGAATACATTATGGAATAATACACGAACGCACTTGCAATTACAGATGTACCACACCAAAGTTTATTTTATTAAAATAATTTAAAATAAAATTTATTCAGAAATCTTTATAAATTATTTGAGTATGTCTTTATTTGAGTTAATTTAAAATTTAATGTTACTTTAAATTTTAAATTCACTGAAATAAACCTATACTAAATCATTATTTTAACTAAATACTATTTTAATTTTTAATCATTATTTACTATATAGTTTTAATTTCAAATTTTTACTTTAAAACTTGTGTTTTTCAGTAAATTTTCTTCAAATATTTACTTGAAGTAATTTTAAATATTTACTACATTACCAAAAAAATTGGTTTACTATTTCACATAAAAATATTTTTTGAGATATATATCATCAGAGTATTTTTGAGAAAATAACCAAACGTACCCAAACTCTCAGATCCCAAGCAGATGTACGATAAAAAAACAGCTGATATCTGCTAATATTACAGTTATACCCTGCCAGCTTTAAAGGTGGAAACATCCCAAAAAATAGCATGGGACTTAATGTTGAAAGAACATTATATTCCAACAAGTTTTATTGAATAAATACGATAGAAAGTTTCAGAATAAAAAATTATTCTGTCATTTAGTGTGAAGCTTTCGGTTCTGCTCTAATGACCAAATATCTAATAAATGTATAAAACTTAACGCTAAATACAAAAGACTACATGAGTTTGTTCTCCATCTCTTATTAAGCTGTGAAAATCCACAAATCTAAGGGATTTCATATCTGAGAAGCAGAAAACCTGTAAGTCGAAATTAGTACAACATTACGCAAAATATAGGAAAGCTTCGGATCAATTCATGACCGCAACTCAAGTCACAAAGCACGTACGTGCGAAAGGAAACAATCGTACTTTCTTCAGATATCGGAGAAAACACAGAATGATTAATAAGCTCTTCGGAAATCACCGAAACGAGATTGCAATTAAACGGTGACCATGTATGAAGCAATTCATCTACAGATATCCGATACCCTAGATAGCATGTCTTTCACACGATGTCATTGGCAAGGAACTAATCAAATCACGCCTTTAGCATGTCTCCTGGTCAGCACAACGGACAGGCCATTATTAATGATGTATCTCGTGGCATAAATCAAATGTTTGCCGAACATTTGAAGGAAAGATAGTATAATATTTCCCATATTACTAATTCATGGCGGAATATTTTAAGCATTAGACGGAATGGCGGGGAATTTATGGGTCAAATAGGAAGAGCATAAATATAATTTGAATAGCAATAGGGGATAATTTGGAGAAGGCTTACGAAATTTTACGTTTTATAATGCTATAACAATACGTTTATCCCATAATTCACATTGCACGTAGGCACGGATGTAAGTATGCATGTATATCTATCTATATATATATATATGTATGTGTGTGTAATATATTACAATTATTTAACTTTAATATTTCCTTAAAAACATCCTCTGTCCCATTCTAATTCCTTCAAATCTTTTTCCCAGCCTCTAAATGTCTTAATCAAAGGAGTGTTCTCGATTTAAAATTCTTTCCATACATTTCCAAAATCTTTTTGTCCTATAGATGTAAATTTTCTGTCTATTCAACACATTTTCCAGTTGTCGCCTGCAAACGGCTCCTCGTTTCTCCTGATCTTAAGAGTTTGATTTGCTGACTAAGTTTCTTGTCCCTTGGGAAAATTCTTTCTGTCTTTGTTCTTGGGTGCACCTCGAGCAGAGGGATTTTTGTGTCTTTCTCTTATTTGTTGTTGACTAGTAAAGATGTATCTTTTAGCAGCTCTAAAATAAAGTTTTAATTAGATTTGTACCGTTCTCTTCAATGTGGGTCGACTGCATCGTTATTACTGCTAGCTGATTAGGCTTCTTCTTGCCCAGTAGCCTGAGAAAGTAAAAACAAAAGGGGCTACTTAATTATTGTGACCAGAGGAAATGATTTATTGCACACACACACATATATATAAATATATATATATATATATATATATATATATATATATATTTATATATATATATATATATATATATATATATATATATATATATATATATATATATATATGTGTGTGTGTGTGTGTGTGTGTGTGTGTATATATATATATATATATATGTATGTATGTATGTATGTGAATGTTATTGGGCTCCTTTGGGTTCAGTTGTATGTTAAAAATTTTTATTACTTTTGATTGGAATATATTTTATATAATTAAATTTAAATAAAAAATCTGATTTCATAAACACATGTTTTTTTTTTACTTCACTCTCTGAAAAATAACCATTTAAACAACAACTCCAATGTTTCCTAGAGTGACATATTTGATTTCACGATATAAGTTAAGGAAAACAAGTACGCAGGTTAAATACTGAAATCCAAACTATTATTTTGGAATAAATTACAAATTTTCTGATACCATAAATTCTATTCCACGTTTGCAAAATACTGAAGGAAAAGGTTTCGAAAATCTTGAGGGACTTGGAACCTTATTCAATTTACCCTGGAGGTTAGATGGATTATATCGATTGCGTTCAATTCCCTTCTAAGAATTTTTTCCTATCTCTCTAAGCTTATAAATGCAGACTATTCCATATACTAAATAAATATATTGATCCGAAGAACAATATTTTTACCATGTAATTCCAAATTCTAAGCCTAAACACACAAGTAAGATGTTTATTTAATAATGTTTATTCTTTCCTGTATCATTAACCAATATTGTATGTTACCTTCACGTTATCCGTAAACTTCTGTAACAAAAGCTCACATGACTTATAATGCACTGCTAGAATTTAAAACCAAACTCTGAACACCAACATTGGGTGTTCTTTTCCCATTGACGTACTCTTAGATGTTGTATCTATGAAAATTCACTTGAGTAGACCGTGGCATTTTTTAAAACAGTCCTTTTAATCGTCTATTAAAATAATCAGAAAAATATTGACTTAGTGGCATAATAAATTAATGCAATGACATATAAAGTGGTCATTTTATCTGTATTAATTTAAAAGAAATGTTCCCTTACTAGTAATAATTTAAATTGTTCATTTATTTTCCCTCACAGTTAAAGTTTCAACTAATTATTGATTTTATATTTTCTCCTTAATCTTATAACCACTTGAAATGATAAGCAAGATGTTTATTTCATTGCCTTCATAATTAGATGATAACATGATTTATGTAGAGCATTTGGGTAATTCATATGGTATAAAGTATTAAAAAATTCGAAGTTTGTTAAAAATCAGAATAGAAAGTTATTTTTAATATCTGCCAGTAATTTTCTGTCCTAACGAGAAATTACAAAACAATGGTTGTCACATAGTTGGGATTTTTTAGATCATATCTTTTACATATTTTCTTAATGTAAAATCCTTTTAGGTCTACCTGGAAGTTATCTATGATAATGTTATTTCAAGTTGTAACAATCTTCTTCAATAAAGTTAGTCTTTAAATTGTTTAGATATTAAGGCAGACTATATGTCCGTACAACCACTGTGTACATATTCTTGGCTAAATATCTGGAGTTTTGAATATGTGTGATTGATGTGGAGTTACAGTATTTTCCACAAACCCAACTGACTGTATTTTCCTCTCCTAACAGAAAATTACATATAACTGGGTGTCAGATATATATTTTTTCTTTTTTTAGATCACATATGTTACTTTTTTTATTTTCTATTCGGTTTACCGAAATGTTCTCACTGATAATGTTATTTCAAGTTGTAACAATCTTCTTCAGTAAAGCCAGTCTTTAAATTGTTTAGTTATTTAGACAGACTATATGTTCGGTCAACCGCTTGGCTAAATATCTGGAGTTGTGAATCTGTGTGGTTGATTTGCAATAATGTATGTCAAACCAAACTGACTGTATTTTCCCGTCCTAACAGAAAAATACATATAACTGGGTATCAGATATATTTTTTCTTTTTTTAGATCACATATGCTATTTTTTTTTACTTTATTTTCTATTATTATGGCATATATGACAGTACCTTTTTATCACTATATTTACACACATTTTCTTATATAAATTAACTGAAACAAAAGGATCTTTTGTGATTAATATATGAAACGTGATAGTGTAAGAATGGCTACTAATTAACTCAATTAACGAAACTGTATTTTATAGAAATTTCAACAGTTAAGAAATTCTAAGGCAGTTTGACTAAAATTTAGGGATTTTTTCGTGGGGGAAAGATGCTGTTTTGTACAAAATTTGTAGGAGATGGTTCAAAAATTTTAAAGAGGGTGGTTTTTATTTTTATACTAAGTTACAATCTCTGAAGACATCTTTGAGCCATATTGTGTAGACTATGGTAAAGCAAAAATCATTTTTGAAAACAGCTGAAATCACAGAAAAGATTAACTCTGCTCAACAGACATTTTAGGACCACTTTTATATCTACTTCTCCACTTCCTTGTAACTAAAAAGATGCCTTCTTGGACAAGATTATAAATAATAAGAAGAGGATAACCTACTAAAATATTGTAAGGAAAATAGCAAACGGTGAATATAACAAATTGTCTCTCCATACATATACCGAGCTTGAACCTGAATAACAAAATATTATGCATATGGTAGGCCGTCCAATGAACATCCCCTTTTGGAATATTTTACGAGTGTTAAGAGTTTTATAAGCGTAATAAATAGATCAATTTGACGAGATACTAAGTGAATGAATGATTTAAATAAATCACTCAAAAAGAAGCTGATAATTTTTTTCAGTAAGCATATTATAGGGCATCAGGATAATGCCAGGCTACAAACTACTGTGGGTCGACTGGTGAAAAAATAACAGATTACATTTGGAAATTCTACCACCTCCTCCTCAGTTCTAGTACATTCCTATTATCATTTGTTTATCTCCTTTCATATCTTTAAGGAGAAAAACTTCAAAGTTTAATTAGATTTCAGCCAAGTTTTACTTCGGTTCTAGACCTGTAAGGACAAGAAATTTCTAAAAAAATGGTACAAACAATTAACCACTGATTTAGAAAATGATCACAAATAAGGGTTAAAAATATATTGTACAAAATATATCATTAAGAGTATGAAAAATATATTCCTTTCTTTTACTTCATAAACTTACAAAATTTTCTGTTAGACTTAATAAATGTATTTGCATCTGGAGAAATACAGAAATTTGGAATGTTAACTGAAAAATAATTTAATATCCATTTCACTGTCAAAGGTATTGGTAAAGAGAAGAAAAATTATTAAATGACATGTTGTGATTAGCTACCCCAATATAAAACATATTTCTAGAGAGAAATACTTCGATGGCATTTTAAAAGCATGTGTAAGATAAGCCATAGCAAATGAATCTAACAGTCGGTTGCGTTTGTAGAGAATTCTCTGAGTTCACTTCAAGAGCACAGATTTAAAACTCGAGATATTTAGACAAGAATAAGTCCAGAGCGGTTTTAAGAACACATATACTTAACTTAATAGCTAAACAGTTTGACGACTGACTCTATACAAGAAGATACTAAACTCGGTATCTGATACTATGATTAACAACATCACTGAGCGATTCAAATAACGCCTTCATGTCTGGTCTTAGAATGATATATACTTAATATTAAAATCTAAAACATTGCTTTAAGGATTCTTTTTTTACTGACATTTTATTATAAATGAGCAATTTTATTTTCATTTTCATTTCATAATTTTACTTGAATGTTATTATTGTAACATTTATATTTGCACTTCTGTTCTATCAAGGATTCAAACAAGTAAAATTTAGTGTATTTAATGATTCATTGAATTATACAAGCACATTTACAAGCATGTATATATATATATATATATATATATATATATATATATATATATATATATATATATATATATATATATATATATATATATATATATATATATATATATATATATATATATATATATATATATATATATTTGTAAGACATATGTCTGAAGGATGAAGAGTCAGACATATTAGAATATCATATCATGAAGAGTTAGTACGTAATGTTTTAGAAGTATTCTTCTTAAAACATTACGTACTAATATCTTAATAACATATGGCCATGGTCAGATGGAGGAAATAGGCGAACAAAGGAGCCTAATTAGCTAGGGTTCATGCAGCAACCCTGTCTCAAGACACCCTCTCTCAATCCTTACTCTTTAAATGCTTTTATAATAAGTTATTAAAGATTCATCCGCCTGCATTAAAAGAGTGCGCTGTGTTTTCTGCTCTCAAACCCCTAAATTATTAAAACTTATTAATTTTACGTTTTCTAACCTGGCATATATATATATATATATATGTGTGTGTGTGTGTGTGTGTGTGTGTATGTGTGCGCGCGTGTGTGTGTTACAGATCCATTACACACACACAATTATATGTATGTTAATATATGTCTATATGATGTACATGTGTGCCTTAGTATATCTCTAAACCTTTTTTTCTATTGAACACACGTGATTCCAGGCTACTTTATAAGGAACTCACCTTTATATTAAATTTTCATATTTAATATTGTCTTAGATTGTATGTCACTAACAAGCAGTCTAGACATAAGTTATTTTATCAATGTTATTGATTCCAGAACAATTTGATTTCTCCATGCAAAATCTGAAGAAAATATTTGCAATCGATTCCTACTTCGATATTCCCTGTGACTGCAGTCGTTGTATATTCAGTTGTCATTGAGAATGTGTGCAAATAAGAATAATATTCTCTTTCCGTTACTCTTCCTCTTTTTCGCAAACTTTAACAGAATATGAATGAAGGGCTATTGTATTAAAGCAAACCAAAATTGTGTACAAAATGCTCTCCAATAAATCTTACTAACGAATGTCTGCAGGTTTTCACTATAGGATTAAAATTGTAGGAATGATTCTTACTCGAAACAGTCAGAGTTTGGAAAAAAGTTAGGACATGATATATTTTATCAGATATTTTATTTATAAATAGTAAAAATACTCGCAGGCATTGTTGAATGCGAGAAGTGTTTTATTTTGTATCTAAAGTACAAGATAATCATAAAACCTTAAAAATGAATGGAGCATTGAAACCTAGTATATCGACTTTTCTATTCTTCTATGAAATATAAAAACCTAACAAACTTCCCATGACATTTAGTAAAATTGCCTTCAGTCATTTCAGCATTTTGATGTAATTTTGATGTACTTTATGTTTAAATTCAGTACAATCGTTAACCTTTTAATTTGAACTTAGCATTGAAACGTTACATAGATCAACTTTTCAATTTTTCTATGAGTTATAAAAACAAAACAAACTACTAGTAAAATCTATTCATTATGTTTTCTGTTTAACAGCAAACACACTTTGTCTTAGAACTTACTAGTAAAATTAGTGTCATAACACTAGTGAGTAGTCCTAGACTCCCTATCAAAGGACTGTAACATTTTTTATTCACGGATTAAAATTGTAAGAATAATTCTATTTGAAAACATTCAAAGTTTGAAAAAAGATGTTAATGCATGAAATATTTTATCCTCTGTTTGTTCCAATTTTATAAAAGCCTTTAAGTTTCTTTTATTCTCAGTCATTGTTAAATGTATCATATATTTTACTTTTAAAGTACAATACAATCATAAAACTTTTAAAATGAACTGAGTGTTGAAACATTTCTTAGAAAACTTTTCAATTCTTTAATACAATATTAAGACAAAATAAACTTTCAGTGACACGTTTTCTTCACATTTTCTGTTTAACAGCTAAATATACTCTTTGTTCTAATATTGTTTCTCGATAATTTTAATATCTTGCCTTATTATATCAGACCATAATGTCTCCTATAACCGGTTTATTAAAATTTCAGAATGAATTATATATTCAAATACTCTAAATTGAGCAGAGTTTAATTTCCGATTAGACTTCTTTTAATAACATATCTTCTTATATCAGACCAGACTGATTCACATAACCGGTTTATTGAAATTTCGAAATGAGTTAACTATTCAAGCACTCTAAATTGAGAATAGTTTAATTTCCGATTAGCCTTATAATGAGTATTATTATATTAAATTTTCCACTTCACTATTAAATAGAAGTAATCTAGCAAAAATCTATGTGTCAACAGAAGATTTACTTTTTTTATGAATTTTGTGTGTGTTGTTATTGTTTACCATAAAGAAGCTTATTCATCTGAACCAAGAGACCAATATAAAATTTGTCAGTCCTTATTAACATCTAAGGTGCTACAGTACCAAATGAACACAAATATCATAGAATAATTCAAAGTAAATTGCTTTATCAAAAGCTTCAAGCCTATTTATGTACAACAGAACTGAAACATCTGCAATACGATTCTATTAACTTTTCTGTTGATAAAGCAAAGATTATCAAGTTATACCATATTTTTGTTCAAAGGCCAAATGCAGTTCCTTTTTTAACACTAGAATTACCGATGTTAAATATATATCCAGTTTTACCGCACCTATCAAAATTGATGGATTTATGATCATGGTTTTCATTCTAACTTTTAGCTAAGTTGATGTAAATAAAAGATCATAAATTAACAAAAACGTCTTTAATGTAACAATTCATTAATTATTAATTAAAACAAACAAGAACAGTTTCTATTGCCTAGAATTTACAAAAAAAAATATAATGTTCATACTATTTTCTGAGGTCGGATTTCTCACAGATTGCCTTTTTCACCAAAAATTTTATAACTTTAAAAGTACAACTGATAATGATTGCGTCCTGATTACATTTACCAGTTAGACCTTTCAGTTCTAAATTGAATCGTAATTGAAGCAAAATAAATCCCGTTATAATGAAGCTATGCCGAACACTTTTGATCATTCAACTTTTAAATTGTCAAAGTGTTCCATTTCATGGCTATCGGTATAACTAGGTACAGGTCATACTGGTTATGGAAATTAAAGTGGATGAGTGAAAATTGAATAGGAATATTGTTGAAAAATTCTCGCATAAAGTTCGTTGATTGAATAGACTTTGGCTGAGATAAAAACAATAAAAATTTATTAATATGCCAAATGAATCACAATTACAACGGATGGCGATAAAACTTGGCAGCCTTTTGGCGAACTTTTTCAGAGCAATACGGAGAGCATTAACACAGGTCCTACTTTCACCAGATCTGAGCGAGAACTGGATTTTTATGAGAACTCACGGCCCCTTTATATAGCTTTCAGGTTTCTGGAAATTTCCACAAGTTTCTAGTAAAATCCAGAAAAAGGGGGAGGGTCGGCAACAAATGTCGCCAAGTCGCCAAATTTGGTGATATATCTCCAAACTTGACTCCAAAAATGAGTCTCCGAAAACTTCGCCAAGGAGCCAATATCTCGCCAATTTGGGGGGCTACCATACAAATTACATGTTAACAGCATTCTTAGCAGTATTTAACTAATTTTATATTTCGTTAAAAGTCTAGCTAAAAAATTCTAGAACTATACATAATTTATATCAAATTTTAAGCATGAAATTTGAAAACCGACAAAAGAATGGTCTTGGTTTTGGAGTGCTACGGTCTACTTTTTGCAACACGAGGGCTAATGAGACCGGGACCTACTGCTTAAAGCCGATTCCGAACAGCTACTAACATTCGTGGCATAACAGGGTTCGAACCCACAACTCCGGTTCCGAAGGCCAGCCAACTAATCCTTCGGCCATCGTTAGGCAGAATG
Organism: Pardosa pseudoannulata; assembly: GCA_032207245.1. NCBI lineage: Eukaryota > Metazoa > Arthropoda > Arachnida > Araneae > Lycosidae > Pardosa > Pardosa pseudoannulata. The sequence goes on from CM063505.1 coordinate 196,551,157, forward strand.
GTTTTGGTAGTTTTAGTGTTAAATATTTCTCTATGCTGTTTAGTAATGTACATTAAAATATGTGAGGACTAAATATTCTCCTCAACTCCCTTATCAAAATGCTATGACCTATGTACTTCAAATAGAGCTAAGATTTGCATTAGGATAAAAAAAAATTAATTGTATTCAACGAGCCCAAAAATCAGTGCTTCTGATTATTAGTTATATTTTTGAACACTTCCTTATTCCTTATATTTTAAAGTGGAAGAACAATTCGCTTTTTCTCTCTTAATATTTTTTTCATATTATCATAATATATCTATTCATTCCAAAAACAATAGAACATGTCACTCTGTTTTGATTCTCTTAAAAGAAATTTCTGTTCATTTCGCGACAGATAATAAGAATCGAATTCTTTACATAGTATCATTACTGAGAAAAAAAATTTAACCTTTTTTGATTAAAAGAATCAATATCCTTTAACAAAGAAGCAATACTTTTTACATTCATTTGACTAAAGAATATTTTCTGACCTTATTTTATATTTTTTATGAAAGTGGAAATATTTAGTAACAAGTTCTATAAGATTATTATTACTTAGTTCCATATTTATTTAATGGTAAAATATAATTGTTGCAAAAGTAGTACGCTGTCTTTAAAAACCAGATGCTGTAGCTGCGAAATACCCCCAAGTTAGGATAAGTTATATTATTCGTTCTGCAAATAGGCTTTAGATTTCATTTATTGAAAAAATGAACCATAATGCTATAAAAAATAAATACTTTACATTATAACAAAAATAAATACTTTACATTATAAAAGCTTTCATGTTGCTTAATACGAAGAATGATTTAAACTAAATGAATGAAAATAAATTTTGAAATGAGATTTAGTATTGCGTTAATTTAAGATAAATTTGAGATAAATATAAAAAGATTATGAGAGATTATGAATATAAAAGTTTTATGAGATATTTGCATTTGCTAAATGAAGCTAGGTAAATTAGCTGATTAAGAGCCGTTCTAAGTGTCACTTTCTACCGTCTATATTAATTAATATAGTTAGAACAAAGTAATGTAAGGCATGTTGTTAAGTAAATATTACTTTAGCTGCATTTCACGAGTGCACATTGAGTACTTGCATCTGTTGGCTAGCAGCAGACACTTCTGGAAATGTATGACCATTTTTAAGTTTCTGTATGAGTTTTAAAATGCTTCAAGCAATTGAAAGTTTTGTCTTCTATACGATACACTCTGTTATTCATTTCCTTAACTTAAAAGATGTGAAGAAAATGAAATTCATCAGCCTCAAACATTTAAAGATGGACACTTGAATGCGTATGATGAGAGATGAAATAGATTTTATTACAGGTATCAATAAATTACACAAAAAAAGTACACGTGTCTGTTTTAAATTTTTAAACAATATTTGCTTAAGGAAAATACACATCGTATAAAATTTTCTTGCTTCGACAATGAATAAACAATATAAATTTCAAAACTCTTTCCTCTTCCTAATTCTTGTTGCAACAAGTATTTGCTTTCATCTTGGAAGAGGAGCTTTCTGTACCCTCTTAACATTTGATAAAAATTTACTATTGTTTCAATTTCCTAAATTAGTTATTGGATGCAATTTCTTATTGACCTTACTGGATTTTTTCAGAAAAATACTATTTTCTCTTTACTTTCTTGTATGTGTAATATAAGGACAGCATTCTAATCGTCCAAACAATTAATGTTGATATATTTATTAATCTTCACATTTTTGACTACTTTGAGTCCGGAAATTTCACTTTTGGAAATATGTCTAAACTAAACTAAACTCCAAGCGCTACAGACCAAAATGGTGGCCATAGCCTACGGTACCAACCTTCATTTTTGTGACCAAGGGCCTTGGTGTAAGAAGCATATGTGTCGGTTAGGTGGTCAACCTTACTTGGAACCCGCAGTGTTTAGTCCTCAAGCATGCTTAATCCGGGAAGGATAGAAATATACATCTATGGGAGTGTATGTGTTAGTGTGTGAACACGACAGCTCTAGTACGTTTCGACTGAGATAAAAAATAAATTTAGGGTATGTACATTGTAGCAAAATTTTAATTTTCTGTCAACTTTTGGCTTCCTTCTGATTATTGATTGGCTATTTCCGGTTAGTATCCGGTTTCCGATGCTGATATTTAAGTTGATAACAGGGTAGCATAGCTAAAAGTTTTTTTGTTAGTGATAGTTTTATAGTTTTCGTCGTTTTGTAATTGTAAGAACAGAAACGTAATTAACAAAATAGTTACTTTTTACTATAAAATAGTTAATTTTTTCTATGAGCAAACGAGAAGGTCGATGTGAGGGTATTCCGATTTATTTATTTTTCCCTTTTTTATATAATTTTAGATTGTTTAGTTAATCATAGATATTGTTTAAGAATCCATTCTTTTTTAATTATTTTGTTGTTAACAGAAAAGTGTCCCGGAAACACATAAAAAATTACAAACAACCTTAAATTCACTTCTCATTCAGGATAAAGCGGTACCACATTGTTGATATACTACCTTAGAGACTTGTTTTGCTTTTAGTCGGCGTTTTTCCCATTCGAATTTAGAACTGGAGATTTGTATGCTTAGTGTTGCGTTATTAAGATCATAAAGTATTCTAAATGTTTTATGATATAAGTAATGTTCGTTTCATGACAGAAACAATTCCAAACTCACTTTCATATAATTGCATGTGAAAGGAATTTTCTAGATTGTTTGTTGTTCAATGAAATAACATCACATTAAATATTCATAAATACTAGAAAGTGGTAGCAATAAAGTTTAAGCATTAATCGATATATTGCAGTATCACATCTAAACTAAAGGAGCATCTAATAAAAGTAGGTGATTACTCATATTGTTTTCGTGTCATGCAGTTAGTTACACGCACGCAAACTCCCCTTAAAACTATCGAAAATGATTGCATTTAATAAATGAGGCCTGCCGAGTTATTAATTTTTAATTTTTATTACCAATTTTTCAATAATGTACGCACGCATCTAAACGAGCAGCAAAAAACTGCCTTATTTCTAAATGGAAAGAGGCAAAATGCACGAAATAAAGTGTTCTCATTCATGCGTAGGAAAAAATGAAAGTTGGTAACTACAAAGATATAATTTATTTATATATTTTTACCATAAACTGTAAATAAATAATCCGGTTTACCATTTAACCAGAAAATATATTTAGGAAATACGAAATTTAAAAACTAACAGACCTTGTTTCACTCAATAAGAAAATATTTTTTTTCTGTAGTAAATCTTTTCATTGTAATCTGATGCTTGAAAA
>CM063505.1:196554550-196607050 GCA_032207245.1 Pardosa pseudoannulata
GTCAATCAGTTATTCGATTTCACAATCTGACAGACTTTCCAATATTTTTCGAGTGAAAGTCGTCCGTCTAGTGTGAGTGCCTTCAACGCTTTTCCTCTCAACCGAAAAAAAACGATTTAAACCATTTACAGTGCTTGGGAAGTCGCGGTAGCTCAGTTCGCAAAGGCAACGATCTCGTAACTGAAAAGTTGCTGGTTCGGAACCCGAGTCGGCCTAAGATCCACCATGTTTGTTAAAGGTGACTGGGGCAGGTAAAAATATGTTTACAATGTCCTCTAAGTTCTAAATCAATACCTCTGGGGATAGCAGTCCAAGTGTGTGGGTATTCTGTTTTATCCCGGCTTCAAAATTAGGAGGACTTTCTTGAACGAAATCGTTCTCTCACCTTAATGGTGCTCATTAAAACGAAAGGCTCACCCTTTGGCCATAATGCGAGAGCCTTCAGGCTCAATCGTTCTTGGTTTGTCCAATTGGCATGAGCAACAACAACACAGCGTGTGGACGGAGTAATTATTCTTCATCAAACTCTTAACTCAACCTTTCATGATTTTCTTTTGATATTTACCCAATTTAATGTAAATCAAGAGTTCTATTTCTACTATTCGATAACAATAATCCAACAGTTACCCTTAATGCATACTCCAAGGTTAACCTCTTGTTCTGAAAGCCATATACTTCAAAGGTTATGCGAAGGTACACTACCTTTCAAATAGTAGAGATGGTAGTATCCCCACATAATAGTTCTCGTTTTGTTAAGTTGTTTTTGTTGTCGTGTCTTATCCTCCAGTTCTCTAACAAAGTCAGACAAGATCCATCAGACCGCTGACCCTATGAAAGTCAATGACAAGAGGGGAGTCAAATATATATCCTCTCTTGAAAGTGCCAAATACTTAAAAATATAGTTAGAAGAAGCTTGCTGAGCTTAGCATTTTGAACAGACTGCAACGATCTTTCTGCCTTTGAAAAATGTGAGATTCAATATGACCACTTTCCAGTCTGCAAATAGCCGTTCGAGAGGCTCTATCACAACTGAATGCAAACAAAAAGCGAAGCACTTTACCAGCATCCCAGGAATGGCTAGGAGCGACCCTCCCCTCCTTTGAGAGTTCAGAGTTGACATTATTGTTACTTAAATCCTGCTAATTATTGGTCGCACTTTATATTTTCGAATGGATGCGTATGTATAATCATTTGTATGCATAAAGATGTGTGGGCGAGAAAGTGTACAGATTCGTCACGAAAGATCTGATATCCTTAATTTTCTGCTATATGTTTAGGTTCAAATGATTATTTCGATACTGGGTAGTAACAAACAGCAGAAATAGTTTGTTTATCTAGATATATATGGCTGTTTTACATGGGTTTGCACTAAAAGAGCTCAATAGAATTCTGTATCACAATATTTTATAGGCAGATCAAAACTTGAAGAATTTATAAATGTGCATAATAAGTCATAGATATCTGACAGAAATTACGTACGATTATGAGACTTCAGGACTTGCATTAATTATGTAACACATAATAATTTTAAGTCCATTGAAGTTTGTTTTGAATTCATAAGAGCATCTAATTGACTTTTAATATTCATTCCTTTATTTGAAAAACAATCAGAAAAACATATTTCCCTAACTTCAGTCTCTAATCTCAATATAGCTTAATCTAAATGCATGCTTTTACAATTTCTTAATTTAAAATTTAAAAAAATATATAAAATGCTCTGCTATTACCCCTAGAGATATTTAGGGCAGTGTTTAAATATATTAACCCTACTACAAATTACATTCCATATGGAAAATACAGTTTTTTACAAATAAATCAATATACGGAGTAAAATATGAATACCGTCAAGAGTAAAGAAAAGAAGTATCCCTTCATGCAAAGCTATTGCGTTTTTATCCACATTCGGAGCATTATGGATTGTTTAGATTGCAAGCGTGACACAAATGGAAAAATTTGGAATAGGAATTTGATGCACTGTCAGCAAAATAAACACTAGATAATAATCTCATCTATAAGATGAGAGGGGACTCAAAAGAAATTTCGAAATTTTTTCAGGCAAAAAGAAATTTTTTTTCGGCAATTCATCTTTTCTATATCGAAACAAAAGAAAAATCGGTGCCTCTTACATTAACGAATGTTATCATGTTAAGGAAAAACGTAATTCAAGAAAAATATCCAAACGAATGTAAAGCATGACAAATTTAGAATGTTTTGCAAAATGGCTTGCTCGAAAACTTTGCTTTAGATCGCAATGAACCGAGATGAAATCCGGAATGTCACGTGATACTTCCCTCCCCCCTCTCTTTATGCCGACGCATACTTTTCACGAATGAATGCACTGACGTTGGTTTTATTCCTTTATCCGTGGAATGCCTTTGAAAATATAATCGCATTTTCCTTGACATAACTTAATAGCTTGAATAGCTTAGTAGAAAAAGAATGGCAACATCCTTCTTTTTTTCTCTGTGTGATTCTGTGCTGGTAAGGACTCAAAGGGTAAATACTTAAGGCAATCCAAATTCTTTTACATTCGATTTATGTAAAGCTTCGGCATGCATTCTTTTATCAATAAGAATTCCGGCATTAGTATCAAAACTCTTCTTGTTTGAATATATTATGCAAATATTTGTATTTACCTCGGGAAGTTTTTTTTTCTTCTTTTTCACTCAATCACATTTCAGAAGTAATATCGTCTCATTCTTTGAATTTAAAATATTTGATATAACATTTTTTATTTAAATTTTTGCTGGGGAAAGGCTTTCTGGTACTAGATAAATGATACACAAATACTTTTATGTACAAATATATGATAAAAAAAGGTAATACGCTGAGTTCTAATTGTTTATTAATAAAAGTTCTAGAAAAGACACTTCTTTAAATTTAATTTCAAATTAATTTTTTTTTAAACCTAAGATCAAATGCATCATATTATAACATACATTTTATATATGTACTTAACGACCTAACAGACGTTGTCCTTTTTTAATACTATAAATCCAAAAATTGTAAAATGTTTTAAATAATGTGTAAATTGGTCGTTTTAATGGAAAAGTAAGTACAAAAATTATTTTAAAATACTTGACGCCACCAACCGTACAGTCATCACAAACTTAGTTATATTAAATTAAAATTCCCACTACGCCTATATGGGGATTCAATCCTGAGACTTCTCGTTCGGAAGCCCGTTGCGCTGACAACTGCTCCACAGACACGATGGCAAAGAAGGGTTTCAAACGGCATTATAATAATCTCAATAAGTGAGAAATTGTGGATTCTTAATAAAAAAATATTTTCTATAAGATCAAATTGTGAATCTACACCAGGGATGTGCACACTACGGCCCGCGGGCCAACTCCGGCCCGCCGGAAGGTTTTATCAGGCCCACGGATAGAATTTTAAGCTGCCAGTCAAAGGCAAATTAAAAGAAATATATATTTATACGTTATATATACATCTCCTTTTCTACTTTGCTAAAATATTATATGCCAAATTTATTATCTCACGCCAAGAAGATCAGCGGTATATTTGCTTTTTATATGTGAACAAGTGTTTTCAACTTTGAACCTTAGAAAGAATAATTTCAGAAGTAGACTGACAGATCAGCATTTAGCATCGTTCCTTAAAATCAGTACATCTCACTTCGAACCTCAGTATAAGGAACTTTTAAAAATGAAATCGCAATTTCATTCCTCTCATTAACGTATTTAAATCGTTAGGTACTTGTATATTGTTTTTAAAATCTTATAAAAATTTATCTTGGCCCACCAAATTTATTTTCCTTTCGACTTTTGACAATCGGCAGAAAAAGTTTTGTCCGTCCCTGTCCTACATCATTCTCGATTCATCTTAATTACATACACAAAAGCTCATCCAAATCGGTCCAGGCAATTAGTAAGAGTTCTAATACAAACGCACTAACAGAAGAATTTTACATGTAAAGATATATGTGTGTATATATATATATATATATATATATATATATATATATATATATATATATACATATATATATATATATATATATGTGTGTGTGTGTGTGTGTGTGTGTGTAAACCTGCGAAAATTAATTCCCCCTGTTACAATAAATTTTAGTAGCACCTATTGTTTTTACTTGCCCCGGTTACTGGGCAAGGATAATCCTAGAGAGCTAGACTATTGAAGTAATATAAAGTTGGACTACACAGAAGAGAACGGCACAAGTCAAACTTAACTTTTATTGATGAGCTTATAAAATGGCATGTTAAAAATTCTAAGACAGACGGTTGAATGACCATGAAAAGTACATTGCTTTTAAGGATTTCAGCTCCAAAGGGAGAACACGTGACGAAATTTTTCCCAAAGAGATAGGAACTTTGTCAGCGTTATTAAAAATCAAACCGGAACTTTGTAGGAGCGAGCTATTTTTTTCAGACAGCTGATAAAATATGGAGAGGGGACAGAAAATTTGCATTTATCCCCAAAAAAGCATTGGGAAATGTGTTGGAAGAATATTTAGTTTCGGATACTCCTTCAATTAAGACATTTTGTGACTAGGAAGAATATATTTGGAGGAAGAAGGATAGAATAGTTAACAAATTTTAAGAGATGGTTTAAGTATAATAATTTTGATATATTACATATATGTATGTATATATAGTGTAACGTATCCGGTCCCTGTTTTAGGTGGAACAATGAAGAAGCAGGTGTTTCTTGATTAAATGATTTATTTACACCTTTCAGATATATACACATTTTTATATACACACAATACCATTACAGTTTACAAGCATGTGATACAATAGACGTAGGCCTGAGTAGAGGCGTACATTTAAATACACTGCTGAAAGATTTGACAACCGACGGAGGAAAACAATTAGTGGTAATTTCACGCAATAGTTCTCGGTAGTAATGAAGACAGCACACTCAATTAGACGAGGGTGTTTGAAGTTGCAATGAGTATCTTCGAAGAAGATAAAAACAAAGTTAGAATTCCTAAGAGAAATATACAATCAATCCTGAAGAGGATCGGAATAAAAGGAAACCCAAGGCACAGAGTATCGTTAACAATCTTACAAAGAAATATGTATCCCAAGGTGGGATTATCGCTAAGATGACCTCCGAATTAGCTGGCTGCTAGCTAACTAACTCCTTCTTAAAAAAAACTCCTCTCGTCTCTTTATTAGTTGAGATACCTCTCAGAGACTGGGCCTCACCCACGATTTCATCAATGGATTATCTGGCGATGATCTCACTTTCAACCAGCTGGATTGGTCTGGGCTAGGCAATCACTGGCTGTAAACACGGGACCCTTCGGAATTTCATGTTGGCGAAAGATCAACGTCGCAGCGAATCGCTTTGAAGACTTGTGGTTCCAACGATCATCTTTCTAGCTGTCTGGGAGCCCGGCCGTCTGCCCTATAGTTTCCCTACCTGTAGGACACAAAAGTCTAGATATCGTGGTGCCAGGGGAAACAACGCCTTTGTCTCCACATAACCGAAGTCCATTTCTCAAACTCTGTTGAGAAACATATTCTTTGTGAGGGAGGCACGTCGTTACAGCCTATATGTATATGTGTGATATATATATATGCATATATATATATATATATATATATATATATATATATATATGCATAAGGAATATGATTAAATATCGCGCATGTCACATTTGTTTTCCTGTCAACCGGTCAAATATAACTACCTACATTGAATTTCAGTGCTCTTTGTTATTCTAAATACTGTTCCAGAATATATCTGGAGGTTAAAAAGGCGTATACCATTTCATCATCAATTATTGAAGAATACAAATAGTGATAAGAATTCTTATGAAAAAATGTAAAGAGAGAGTTAAATCCCATCGGAAATGATGAAGGTTTACAGAAGAGTCGATATTGACAGTACCAATGTAATTCAATGTTGCTATATATAATGCACTTATAATTTTCTTTCTGTACAATAATATTTAATACATCTGCATTGTCTTGAAATAAAATATTAAATACAGAATCATATGTATAACCAACTGAACTATTGTACGAAACTACCGTATCCTTTTTGAGGGACAAATGCATTAAGTTACATATATATATATATATATATATATATATATATATATATATATATATATATATATATATATATATATATATATATATATATATATATATATATATATATATACATATATATACGTATATATGTATATGTATGTATGTATGTATGTATGTATATATATGCATACATATGAACATGTGAAAATATTTTTCACCGGTAATTACACGGGAGATTAGTCCCTATTATTTAATTTGCACTGGCAAACATTACTCCTAGTTGAAATGTAGTCGCAAAACCATTAAAAAAGTCTGAGATTGTGGAACTATACATTTACTGAGGCTCAAAACGCTCAAAGAGAATGTTCCATGAATTTACCTATGTCACAACAATGTCGGCCCACAGCGAGCAAATTTCGTGATTATGTTCCCATGACACTGAAGATGAATTAGCACTTTTGGGGAGGGAGGAATGAACCTTGATCATTTAAGCTAGCTAGAAACTCACACAGGCAACAATTTAGTTTAGTTTGGTTTGGTTTGGAGCTCTACTTTTTTGCACACGAGGGCTAATGGGACCTACTGCTCCCGAGCCGATTCCGAACGGCTACGAACATTCATGCCATAGTGGTATTCGAACCCACGAATTCCAGTACCAACGATCAGAGCCCTGACCAATTGGCCAGAATTCGGCCAGGCAGCAATTATTATAGAAGGGATACAATTTCCCTTGGACAGCTGGAAAATGTAGAAAGTGGACAGTAAATTAGCATTTATAACAGCGTTAGTTTTGAACGATGGAAAAAACAAGAATTAACTGGGTGAACACTCCTTTATGGCTCGTAAATTAGACAATAAGAGTTAGAAAGAGATAATATAAAATTTAGTTTTTCTTTGTTAAGGATAATGATTCTGATATATTGCATATATATTTATGTATATATATAGAAAGCAAGTTATAATTCCATGCCTTAAATTACTGGTTAAAATAAGTTTTAATTTACCGCATGTATATAAAAATGTATATATATGTATATATATTATTTTGTCCATCTTCTATTTAGTATGCAATCTTTTTCCCATTTAATATATATTAGTAATACTCTCAACGCTAGCCTAAGTGACTATATAACCGATTTTTCTCATTTTAAGTAATCAATAATCACCTCTTCGTCCCTTTCAGATGTTTGTCTCCAATATCCTGTGAAGAAAACTATGAACTTATTTTAAATAATAAAAGCTGGGTTCAACGTGAATTAATGTCTATCATTGATAAATTTAGCTTCCTTCATTCCCAGCGAGATTTTTCTGTGTACGAATTTAACAGCAGTATTCCAACCAGCAGCAGGGGTTATATCATATTATTAATTATCAAAGAAACCATAATTTTTGTTCAAGAACATTGCTTATGCGTTATGATTCAGGATGTTATTAACACACATTTTTATTATTTTAAAGTAGTTTCTGATATTTTTAGTGATTATATCTCAAGTTCTTTCACTTCTTTCTTACAGAATTGAACAAAATTAAAATCGAATCCTTGTAGGCCTGCCGTAGGTCAGAAGTGGACTTTGTAGCCGCTGCGAATCACTGTGCCGTACAGAACCTTCGGAATCTTGAGTAGCTGTCTTGCTCTATGTCTTCGGATGGGTAAGAGCAATAATTCGACTTATATCATATTTGAACAATAGAAGTTCTTAATGTTCTTAATGTTTTTAATAATCTATCTTTCCAATATCCTGCCATCGTGAACTAAACGAAAGGAATGGAATCAAGAATAATTAATACGATTCAGCTCAGTAATTGTTAGTAAAAAAAAGAAATTGAAACTAAAGCGCAGCATACATCTAAACATACATATATCTATATATCTATGTATAACTACAGAATGTGTGATTTATGTATGTCCGTCCCTCTCATATATATATATATATATATATATATATATATATATATATATATATATATATATATATATATATATATATATATATATATATATATATATATATATATATATATATATATATATATATATATATATATATATATATATATATATATATATATATATATATATATATATATATATATATATGTATATATATATATATATATTATATATATATATATATATATATATATATATATATATATATATATATATATATATATATATATATATATATATACATATAAATATATAAATATATATATTATATATATATATAAATATATATATATATATATATATATATATATATATATATATATATATATATATATATATATATATATATATATATATATAATATATATATATATATATACATATATATATATATACATATACATATATATATATATTATATATATATATAAATATATATATATACATATATATGTATATATATATATATATATATATATTTATATATATATATATATATATATATATATATATATATATATACATATATATATATATATATATATATATATATATATATATATATATATATATATATATATATACATATACATATATATATATACATATATATATTTATATTTATATATATATATATATATATATATATATACATATTATATATATATATATATATATATATATATATATATATTTATTTATTTATATATATATATATATATATAATATATATATATACATACATAGATATTATATATATATATATATATAATATATATAATATTTATATTTATATATATATATATATCTATAAATATCATAATGAATAAATTTTATGTATGTTTATACTATAATATACAATATTAATATTTTATAGAAAATGCTCAAAATTCAAAATTATATTATAATCTGATTATATTATAGATATATAATGTAGTTATATTATATCTAAAAAACAATTATCTAGATAATAAAATCTGCTTATTTTTAAATGTTTTTCATAAAAATTTTCCTGATTTCAATGGAATGGCTAACGAAAAAATAAAAGATTTGCTGTAGAGCATGGCTTGAATCCTTTTTATAGCATGAATGTTCGTAGATGTTCACATTGAGCTGTTTAAATTGTGAAAATCTGTTCATATCAATCCTTGTGCAGCAAAAAATGTAGACTATTGCTGAAAACCAAATCCTCTCAATTCCTTCTGATTTCAGTATTTTATTAACACTGTACTCACTCACATATCTAGAAAATGCGATATCGCAATACCACTAAAATAAATCTAGCTGTGATATTTTCTCTAAAATGTGTTTTATCATAAAAAGACTGTTCCTATGGAATGAACTCTTATCTTAAGAAAAAAATATCTTACCAGGGTTTTGTGTAGCATGGCATGCAGAATCACGTATATCGCCAAATGCACTATGAATAAGAAATTGAATGCACCGAAATGTTTCTATTTTTGTGACCGAAATGCATTTTATATATCGTCCAATGAAGCTTACTATTCCAGGATATATCTGCAGACAAATAGTTTAAGGCTGTGAAGGGGTTCCAATATCTTCTGAAAAGACGGAACGCTTGAATCTATTGATATCTTTAGAACTGAATATAGATTTATAAGTGATTATGTAAGGGAAATCAGCTAATAATATTATAGTATAAATTACTTTTTTAATAGATCAATTACAGAGGACCAACAATAATGATCGAAATAACTGTAAAATATTTCCAATTCCTTTGAAAGATTGAAAATTACAGAGTATCCACAATAACAATCTAAATAACTGTAAAAAACGCTTCTAATTTCTTTGGGATTCCTTTGGAAAAGATTTATTAATTACAGAGTACCAACAACAATAGTATAAATAACTGTCAAACACTTCCCATTCCTTCGGGAAAGAATGATGAAACACAAAGTACCAACAATAATAATCTAAATAACTGTAAAAAACTTCAAATTCCTTTGGGAAAGATTGATTAATTACAAGGTACCAACAATAATAATCAAAATAACTGTAAAACACTTCCAATTCCTTTGGGAAAGATTGATTAATTACAGAGTACTAACAATAATTATCAAAATAACTGTAAAACACTTCAAATTCCTTTTAGAAAGACTCATTAAATACAGAATACCAACAATAATAATCTAAATAACTGTAAAACACTTCTGAGTTCTATGGGATTACGACAATTCGAAGGCTAATTATGGTTGAAGAAGATAGCATATACCATCTGAAGGAAACGTTTTTAGTGAACACAATCCCGCAATTCCAAAAAGTGTACAAAACTTGAACTTTCATTTATATTTTTTTTAAATTCACAGGATATTTTTTACACATTAAGATTTGGTTTTGTTTGATTTGGAGCGCTACGGTCTACTGTTTTGCCCACAAGGGCTGATGAGACTGGGACCTACTGCTTAAAGGTGATTCCGAAAGTCTACGAATATCCATGGCAGAAGCGGGACTCGAACCAATCCGGTACCGAAGAGCAGCGCTTCTTAATCATTAAAAAAATCCGTCCAAATAGTTAAAAGCTTTAGAGATCAATGACTAACTGCAAACAAATACGAGTTAACTTCTAATATATCAACGGCAATATAATGCACAAACATTTAGTATTATGTATATAAATTACATATATTTCTTACAATTCTGTTATAAATTAAATAGTTCTCCAAAAACAAATTCACTAGAATGAATCAGCATACAAAATTATCGTAAAAACTAACTATTATTCAAAGCAGGTAACAAAATCAAATATGCCCTAACAACAGTAACTTATTTTCTGTTTACTATGAGTTACGTACATATATCTGACTTCATGCAATAAAAACATTTAGAGTAACCACAAAAGAGTATTCATTTTTGAAAGATAATTATTTTTATAACTACTAGCAGTATTCTAAAAGTTAGTTCGTTTGTATCAGGGATGCGAAATATCCCTTTCACATTTAATTAAAACATTAAGCACGTTTATATTAATTGTATACCCTATGATTTATCTGATATAAAAAAGTCTGGAAAAGTAATTTCAAAAGCATACGTCTTTGGGTATGTATATCCAGACCAAAGCTTGGTCACATAGAAGCAAGCATACAAGTGTAGGGGCACAGGAATACTGTAGGAATACACCACAGTTCGTAAAAGATTCATAGTACGCAAAACACATCCTGATAACGTAATTACATAACGTGGCCTTCCCAGAGATTTTTAATTTCTTGGATCTATGATATTAAAAATGTACTAAATGAATAAAATGAGTCTATCTCACTTTCATGAGTACTCAACTATATTCAGATTATTTATATGTATATAATATATATGTAGGTATATATATATATATATATATATATATATATATATATATATATATATATATGTATATATATATATATATATATATATATATATATATATATATATATATATATATATATATATATATATATATATATATATATATATATATATATATATATATATATATATATATATATATATATATATATATATATATATATATATATATGTATATATATATATATATATATATATATATATATATATACATATATATATATATATGTATATAAATATATATATATACATATATATATATAGATATATACACATTTATATATACATATGTATGTAATATATTAAAACAGTTACACCTAAAGTATCTGTCTAAAATTTTCCTTTTCTCCCTCTCATTCTTTCATATCTATTTTCCCAGCAGTCTAATATCTTATTTGAAGCTATGTTGGCTGATTAAAAAATATTATACCAGTCTCTCAAAGCTAATGATAGGATAAATGCTACCTTTATGTCTAGTGGCCTTTATGTCTATTAATAAAATATTTCATTCCTTCAATAAACGAATTTTGTTCGATACTGACAGCCTGTTTGCAAAACTGTTCCATTATGATGTAAATTTTGTGTGTATCATGTATACAATATGCATGTGTTTGTGTGTAATGTGGTTTTTTGCCTCATCACAAAGGGAAGTTCCGAACTCAAAAGACAGCCTGCAGTCATGGAACCATAGACAAGTGAAAACTAAATGGAATGCTTTGATCAAACTAACACACTTTATTCAGGCATGAACTCTCCCAAACGAACAGTCAGCAAAATCTGTACATCGTGGTTAAATAGTTGTTTGTTCCAACCAATGAGAGTTTACTTACAAAAGTCACGTGGCTAAAGCCAATGACGTAGTTTAAGCGTCAGAATCTTTTTAATTACTTACGAAGCCGGAAGTAGTCCACATGGGAACTAAAGGCATTCTAATAAGTTACTAGAAAGTTATGCCAGAAATGATAGAATCGAAAACCAAAATTAATTAAAGATGGACATAATTACGTTTGTTAATTTTTGGGATAAAAATTTCATTACATATAAATGTATATATACAGAAAGAGAGAGATAAACATACATATAAATAAATATAGATAGATAGATAGATACCTAAATATGGAAAAGTTATATGTAAATAGAAAAGATTTAAGAGATTGTGGATTGAAATTTTAAAACATGAAAATCTTTTTGAAAGTAAATGTCAAAAATCGCTTTTCTCCCTCGTATATTCTGGCATTTCCCATGTATCATAAAAGCAGACATAGAGAGATTTCTGAAATGAAATGAAAAAGAATGGAAAGCATTTATGCAGAAATAAAATGAAAGAAATCCGAACCTTTTTTGAGAAGCATAATTGCAAAATGATAGAACCCAGATAAACATGACATAGCGAATGAAATTGCCTCTCTGAAACAGATGTTCCAGAATAGTTCTAAGAGATACAAAAGGCGTATGACATTGCTTTTTCATATCGGGCTTTGAATAAATAACGTTTTGTTCGGTAATTTGAATTCTAAATCCAACTTTCAGAAACATTTCTTAATTCATAATTTAAAAAAGAATTAGTGCAATTCTAAACAAAGGAATATGTTATGCAAGAACTTTGGCTGGATTTTTCTTTTCTTTTAAAGTTGTATCTACAAATTTTCTTCAATAAAAATGACTTTTTCTTGAGAGATTTCGTTTCCATTTATTTTATTCTTTTCTGAATATTTCTACTAGCAAATATTTTAGAAATAAATATTTATTTACACATAAATTTACTTCAAAGGTTTGGAAAAAGTCTTTAGGATCCCATTTCTATGTAAATAGTTACATAATGTATTTTATTGTACTTTCCACTTCAAAAGTAAAAGTTAAAAATAAATTAAGCTAATATAAATAACCAGAGGATATCTACAAAAGAAAATATGTATGTATTGATAAGTAAATAAATATATGTATATATAGAAAAAAAAGCTAAAAATCCAGGAATAAAGGTAAAAAAATCGACATAAAAAAAATAGAAAATTAACAAATAATCTCAGATACAATAAAACAAATACATACAAAGATGAAAACCCTATTATATTTTATACTTTATAAGATAAATTCACATTGGAATCATTAACAAAAATATGTTTAATGGAAAAACCCGACATTAATAAGGTATGTAAACCGCCTTCTCTTGTATACAAAATTTTCAGAACTTAAATATGGTTTGTATATTTTTATTAGACACTTTCATTATATACTATTATAGTCAGTACTATTGGATAACTTATTAAAAAATGGTCAAAAAGGTCCAAATCTATATTATGGAAATTTAAGAAAATATCACCATAATATTGAGTCTTGTTTCAGTCAATTTATCTAAGTAGATAAAATAAAAGAGAAATCTCAACATGATAAAATAAAATGTTTGACAGGTAGTAAAATTTTAAAGTGTTTAAATCTTATACGCTGGAAATCAAAAGCCTTGTGATCACCAGTTTTGGTTCTTTAGAGTTAACATTAATTTTTCGGTAGCTTTCAAGCATTTTATTTTAGCAATTTGTGAGAGACCCCATTTTTATTAAATATATCTGAAATATGTCTGAATATATAGGCGATATTCTTTTAAATTTTCCTACTATAAGCTTCGGCATTTTTTAGAAGTTGCCCATTAGTATTGGCTTTAAAAATGTATAATATACACTCAAAAGCCAAAACATTATGACCACCAGTCAATAACGAGCTGGCCCACTTTTAGAGCGCAACACAGCTTTAACCCGACTTGGAATGGAATCAACAAGTCCTTGGTAGATGGCCGGAGACAGATTGTACCAGATGTTGAAGCAACGGTTAGCAAATCCGAGATATTGCGAATTGGTGGTCTTTGAACTCTGAGCTCCCGTCCCATGATATTCCAAATGTGTTCTATCGGATTGAGATCCGGTGAGATAGGCGGCCAGGATATTAACTGGAATTCAGCATCATATTCTTGGAACCACTCAAACACAATTTTAGCCTTGTGACACGTAAATTACGGGATCGTGTAAATTATAAACTGTGCTTACACATGATTTGTGAAACAAACATCATTTATATAAAGTGTCACTTTTATACATTATGGTTTCTACTTCACACATAAAAGTCAGCTACACAACCCCAAATAGAAAACCATTTTATTGGATTTATTGGGCATTATATTAATTATACTTATTGGATATTTCATTACATTTCCTTGACAAAAATATTTTTTCTTATAAATTTAGCTGTGTTATTGGTACAAAAGAATAAATTTTAAAAGGATTAAACTGTAAATACTTATAAAAAGGGCAATGTCATTTAAAAATTAAATATTATTAAGTAAAATAAATCAAATGACATAATTTTCAAGCTGAACATAATCAACTAATACAGCAATATTAATATGTATATCAACTGCCAGGAATTCCACGTCCCTTAGATTTTTATGACTTTCACAAAACTTTTTACATTATCCGACAAATAGCTTAAAACAGCCGAACTTATCGCGGGAAAGTATCTCTATATATTGAGAAAATGCCAAATTAAATATTATGCATTGGACAAACAAATTTTGGGCTTCACGAAATTGAAATACCGTTTTTCTCTTACCTGAACTCAGGGCGGCTTATTTGAGATCGCCATTTGAGTTCAGGCGTCACAGGTAAAAGGTTAATAAATACATAATAGGAAATCTGTATTGATATAAAATTGAATATAAAAATAGGATTTTTTCATTCATGAAATTCAAGGATAGAGATTTATATAGTAAAATCGTTTAATGTTTTCAATTGTCGAACGAAAAGGCCTTATAAATAGAATCATATACTTAAATAACATTAATCAATTAATTTGGCTAAGTCCGATACAAAGGACAATCAAATAAATAAAATCTGGCGGGTTTATGAAAATTTCTATACGGCTTAAATATTTAACAAAAACTTTAAAATATATTTCTATTACGGAGATCCAGAGAGTTATTACAGAGATCCTAATGTCTAAACAGACATGGGAAAATAAAAAAAAATTAAAAAATATTTGAAAAAACATTTTGTCAAATTAAGGGTTAAAAGGATGAACGTTTAGATTTCAAATTTTTACATGTCCGTGTAAACATATGGTCTAATGAGACAAAATATTTCAATAATGTTTGGAGTACAATGACATTTTAAGACTCGTTTAAATAACAGGTAAATATACCCAATATATTACATCTTTCATGTGACGTTTGAAAAATATATAGAGACGCGAAACCACGTCTTTCTCCCTCCTACGACCTTAAAAGTAGTTTTTGACTGACTTTCTGGCAAGAAATACTCTTTTAAGGAGTATTAGCTATCTCATACTTAGAGGTCTTGAAATATATTTCTCAAATAATTTGCGTTAGATAAAGAAGAAAAAAAAATAAAATCCTCGCAGAAAAAGAAAAGATTTCCTTCTTTCTTGGCACTTCCATCGTTGTGTAAGTTTCTTAATGAAAGATGAATTCTGCCCATTTTATTTCCACAAAGGGAAAAATAAGGACCCAGGAATGTGTTTTGATCTTTTAAGGCGTCTGTAACACGGAACAAATCAAGATTTTTCCTTCAAACGCCGAAATGTTTCAGCTTCAAGAAGTATCATTAGAGTGTTTTTTGTATCCTTGTAATCGAGACATGAAAGGAAGAAAAACAATCCAAAAATTTCGGATAAAAGGGAAGAAGACGGCGGAATGAGAGAGTGAGGGAAAAAAAGCCTTTTTCTTTGTCACTTCTGTTTGAGTAGAAGCAGCAGCTCAGACGTATTAGCCGATGATTAGTGTCTTTAACAAGACAGTATTTCAACAACTGATAAAGGGATTAAAACTTTAGTCTACAAAGGAAGATTACAACTTGAAATGCTTCAAATACATGACAAATGACAAATGTATATAAATGTATATATATATATATATATATATATATATATATATATATATATATATATATATATATATATATATATATATATATATATATGTATGTATATATGTATATATATATATATATATATATATATATATATATATATATATATATATATATATGTATATATATATATATGTATATATATATATATATATATGTATATATATATGTATGTATATATATGTATATATATCTATATATATATATAATATATAAATATATATATATATATATATATATATATTTATATATATATATATGTATGTATATATATATATATATATATATATATATATATATAAATATATTATATATATGTATATATATATATAAATAAATATATATATATATATGTGTGTGTATATATATATATATATATATATATATATATATATATATATATATATATATATATATATATATATATATATATATATATATATATATATATATATATATATATATATATACATATATATATATATATATATATATATATATATATATATATATATATATATATATATATTATATATATATATATATTATATATATATATATATATATATATATATATATATATATATATATATATAGTGGGACCCGATTGAAAGTAAGTTTTTTAAGAGACCAAGTGATAAAAGCTTCTATAACAGGAAATCAGTAAACGTGCATCATATATATGCATATGTATCTATTATGTATGCATATATGTATACATGTGTATACATATATGTATGTATGTATGTATGTATGTGTGTATATATATATATATAAATATACATATACATATAAATATATATATATATATATATATATATATATATACATACATATACTAGCATATAGCCCGTCATATGGTAGGATTAGTAAAATTTTTAAATTTTTAGAATAGCAAAGTACCCTAAGAGGCAGTTAAAAAATGGTTTGTTTTTTGACTGAGAATTATCTAGTACACACTCCATAATTTGTTTATATTCATAATCCCCTAAAGTCACCCGATACTATGAATGCAGTTTAAAATCATATTGAATTCATTTAGTCAACTCGTGTGGTTATATATAAAAAACAAAAACACAAACGAGCAAACTAGTTTTAAAAGATATATAACTTAAACGCTAAATATTTATTAGTATGTGAAATAGAATCATAGAATTTTATGAAAAGAATTTGTTGCTAATGCCGGTGATAAAATTTTCATTGCAACAAAAAATAATCGATGATTAAATTTAAAATTCTCACATATGTACCTAATATATTATTTATGACAAATATAAGAAAAATATTTACGTAATATCTAAGTTCAGTGATAAAACGTATGAAAATAATGCAGACGATATTTAAATAATTAAAAATAAGAAATGATTGAATGAGATGGTTAAATGAATGACGTAATAAGGGCAGAAAAAATGTTATTTTTACCTATTTATTATGTTATAAACTCACTAGCCTGTTATTAATTAAAACCTGCTCTTCACCGGATAAAAGAGGGTTTGAAATAATAGCATTAAACTCTCACAAAGGTGGAAGGAGTGTAATTTGAACTTTTTAAAGACTTGCTTTGAATTTTGCTATGCCTATCTCATCAAGTATCCAATATGCATGCCTCTATTCATTCCAGGTCCGTATATATAAATATATATACATGTATATATATACGTATATATAAATATATATGCTTGTATATATACATATATATAAATATATATTTATATAGATATAGGTGCATATATACATAGACAATATATTTATACATATACATACCTATATATAAGTATGTGTTTGTATCTGTGTGTATAAACTCAAAAATTTAGAATATGATATACATTCTGTTTTTATAAAAATAATAAAAATAGTCCAGTAACATAATAGGACTAGATATCCAAAGTGTTTATGTATAAGGCAAAGAAATAATTATTTATCTGGGGAATCCATCAATTACTCTTATGGGACAATGCACTGACAGCTTTGAAGAAGCGTCCTATTGCTCGACGTTCTTTAATGAACAACCTAACGTTGCAGAGAGATAGAATTCTATTTATCAAAATAGTCTTTGTAGAGTACAGTAGGTTACGTTTTTAAAAAAAAATTGAATTTGTGATTTATTTACAATTTTCGGGCAATAAGGTTATATGGGAGAGGATTTAATTTTACCTGCTTTATTTTAAGTACAGTGTGTTTCAATATTTCTCATCAAATATGTTCTATCTTATTCGTAATACATTCACTTTTATTTTCTTTGATATTCCAAACTCAAGAAGGAATTAATGCTCTTACACACATTTGCAATATCTCACTGGTACACTCATACTATATATGGATATATACTGCATATTTTTATACTCTACAAATTTTACACTCTTCTTCATAAATAAGAGTCGTTAAAAAATAAAATAACAATATTCGGAAATGAATATGCAGTGCTTACTGAAACAATTTTTCTAGGAATTTTTATTATTTCATTTACTGGAGCTATTCGTTTGGTTTTATTATATATATATATATATATATATATATATATATATATATATATATATATATATATATATATATATATATATATATATATATATATATATATATGTGTGTGTGTGTGTGTGTGTGTGTGTGTGTGTGTGTGTATTATATATATATGTATATAATATATATATATATATATATATATATATATATATATATATATATATATATATATATATATATATATATATATACATGTAAATGTGTATGTGTGTGTATGGACAGAGAGAAAGATTTGAAATTATGCTCCATTAGCTTATATTCTGTAATGAAAATCTCTTTTGGATGTCTTTGCTTTTCAACTTTGTTGTGGAATAAAACTCACATACGTCAAATATACTACAATAAACTAATATACGACATTAAATGTTCTCTTATTACAGGCCCATAAAGGTGATGACTATTTCATTTTGTTTTTGGAATGTTTTTGGAAACGTATATTAGTCTTGACTTCAGATATATATTTCTTTACGCATTACATATTATATAGTTCTTAAATGGTGAGGTCAAACACTGTAATATTTTATAGAAGATGAATTCATTTTCACTTTTGTAAAATTTCCGGTCCGAGCAATTGCAACTGAACTCTCGTTTTTCATTATCTTATTCATTAATAATTCAGTTCCAGTTAGGAAATTTTATAAGTCCTTTATTTTCAGTTAAATTTGGAGAACTATCTGATGCGTCTTAATCAGACAAAAGATAAACATGCATCCGTTAATCTCTGAGGTCATTCCGAAGTGAGGAAAATAACGCTAAGAACTTCTCACAAGAAAGAGTTTTAGATCAGCACTTATTTTATAGCTTATTAAAAACGTTTTGGTTAAACTACAAACAACAAAATTTAAAATTTCTCAAGTGTTCAGTTTTTCTTTTGAGAACTGACAGCTGGGTCAGAAGAGTTGAGTCACACCTAGCAATTTTTAATTCAAGCTTTAGTTTGGGGAAGTATAAAAAAGGAATGTATTTTAAATGAAATGCATAGTTTCCTGTTGAATATATTGCCGCATAAAGAAGCTTAGCCAACGAGCTCAGTGGCCGAATGGTCAAAGCGCGCGATCCAGACCCGAAGATTGTGGGTTCGATGCTTGCTATGGCGGTTGATCCAAAGTACGGATTTTTAATTTAAAAATGTTATTTATTGTTTCCTTATGTTCTTGAATATTCTAGATCTTTCTTTATACGTAAATTAGTTATTTCTCGAATATTCTGTTCGGGTATAAAAGCTGATACCCACTAGTTGTAGGCAACTTCTCGATCTTGTAAAGTTGCGAGTTGCTACTTAGCTTCAATAAATTCTTCTGTTAAGTTAAACGGTGTGTTCATTCGAATCTTCGTGACAATATAAAACAACTATTGGGAATAAAGCAAAACCGGATTGCGCATAAGCGGTACAAACTGCAGTCGTGGAAATTTAGTACAAGAATTCTTCTTAAGGCCATGCGAAACGTTCCTAAACCCTTCTTTCAAACTTCGAATTAGTATTTTGTTTAATTGTAACAAAAAGTTATATTCGGTTCAGCTTTTTTTTACATCTTTCCGTGAGTCATCGTCAAAGATATACCAGGACAGAATTGGTTTGAACTAGAAAGAAACTTCTCCCAACCAATAGAAGAGTCTGTTGGTTTGACTTTTTCTGACCCCCCCCCCCCGCCTTTCGGGGGTGGACCCTGTTTTTTTTCTCCGCAGTCTGATTTTTGTTAGAGGACAAGATTGAGACCAGAGGAGAGCAGAAGGTTAACGCTGCTGGCATCTGCGGCTTGAGGGATAGACCTTTTGAGAAAAATCATCGAAATATTGTTTTTCAGGGCCGGCGCCGAGTCGAGAGCGATATCTACAAATGATAAGTTGATTACAGTTGTATTCCTTAGGCATTTATTTAATTGTATAAAACCATTTAATCAAGATTATTTGCCCATGTGTTTATTAATGAGTTTAGATTTCTTCTTTCTCAAACAGTAAACCAACGTAACATTATTTTTACATTAATTTATTTGATTCTTAATTATTTTGTGTCTGGCCAAAACTTGATTTTGAATGTTTCATTCCACTTGAAAAGTGCATTTTGTATTTGTAACGCTGTAGTTACCAATGTTCTTAACATTAATTTTTCTTTCACATTCACTCCTAAGTTTGCTTTAAGTGAATCTCGATGCGTGTTTTGTCTTTCTCAAATCAGACATAGTTCTAATCACTCATTGATTCTATTTTTTTCTATAAAACGAAATCCTATGCATGTGTTTAAACTTATTTACATATAATATTTTCATTACAAATAAATACTCAATTTATTTTACTTATTTATTTACATTGTTCATTACCTTTTAGCTACTTGTTTTCTTTTATAAACTTTTATTAAGTGTTTATTTATGCATTAAATATTTACATACACCAACGTTAATTCAGACATGCAATGTAAAAAAAGAGCTACCATGTAGCCGAATTGAATTCAGTTTCATTCTTCCTTCTAAAGATGTTGAAAATAATACAGCAACATAATACAATCTAGAAATATAATGTATTTGAATAGAGGGGGGAAAACATTTTGCGTCAGATTATTTATCGTCGAAAACCATCAATTACTCGTATGGGACAAAGCATTGACAGCTTTGAAGAAGCGTTTCATTGCTTGGTGGTATTATATTTGAGTGCCTCACTGTGCAAAAGCATGCGGTTCGGGAAAAGGAGCACTTTTATAGTGGCGTAGTTTATTTTTAAGAAATATTAAACTCGGAAGAAATAAGTGAGAAATAAATTTGGTCAGATATTTTCATGTCGTAAAGAGAAATAAGGAACATATTTAATTTTAGTAAACTTACATGTTAAGGACCGTGGTAACATACTATATTTATTTCATATATAATATAAAATAAAGAATTATCTTCTGCTAATTATTTTCAATTCATTCGTTAATTATTTATTAACAATTAATTACGTTTAGTGTTTACACAGTCAAATAAAAATGTAATTGAAGGATCATGGAAATATAATATATGTCATTTAAATATAAAATGAATAATCTTCTGACAGTTGCTGTAATTAATTTCAATGAATCAATTATTTATTTCACAATAATTTTTGTTTATGAATTTGCGTAGTCTCATCAAATATATATTTTACGATCCGTGGAAACGTACTACAATTTGTTTAAAATATAAAATAAATAATCTTTTAAAAATTGTTTTCATTGTCTTCAAAGCATCAATTATTACTCACAATTAATTTCTTTTATGAATTTTCGTAGTCTCATAAAATATGCATTTTGCTTTTTGCAATTTACTCTCCTTGGAGGCATTCTTCATTTCATTTAAAGTATAATGAATAATAATATTCTGATAATTGGTTTAATTACTTTCAGTATATCAATTATTTATTTCACAGTTAATTTTGTTTATGAATTTTCGTAGTCTCATAAAGTATGCATTTTACGATTCGTAGAAACGTACTACGTTTTATTTAAAATATAAAATAAATAATAATCTTCTGACAATTGTTTTCATTGCCTGCAATTCATCCATTATTACACACAATTAATTTCGTTTATCAATTTTCGTAGTCTCATAAAATATGCAATTTACCTTTTGTAATTTACGCTATGCTGAAACGTACTACATTTTATTTAAAATATAATAAATAATAATCTTCTGACAATTGTTTTCATTGCTTTGAATGTATCAATTATTTACTCATAATGAATTGCATTTATGAATTTTCGTAGTCTCATAAAGTATGCATTTTACCTTTTGCGTTTTACGGTGCTTGGAAAAGTACTACATTTCATTTAAAATATAAAATAAGTCTGAAAGTTGCTTTTATTATTTTCAATGTATCAACTATTTTTTTCACAATTAATTTCGTATATGAATTTTCGTAGTCTCATAAAATATGCATTTTTTCTTTTGCATTTTACGGACTGTGAAAACGTACTACATTTCATTTAAAACATAAAATAAATAATAATATTCTGATAATTATTTTCATTATCTTCAAAGTACCAATTATTTACTCATAATCAATTACGTTTATGGATTGTCGTAGTCAAATAAAATGCGCATCTTCACAAAAGGTTTTATTTAGAGAACTGTGGTCTAATTTCTTACTATACTAAGGTTAATGGTACTGGGATCTACTGACAATTAAAGCCGATCGGGAACAGCTACAAAGATCTAAGCCACAGTAGAATTTGAAGCCACAAAGTATAAGAAACACTCATCATTCGTACTGCTCGATACTGATAACTTTTTACTGTTATCAAGAAATGTCATTTAAATTATTTTTTATTATTAATAATTATAAAATTACTTAACTAGAGAGCAAGGAGCGGAAAAAAGAAGTAAAATATATTTTAATAAATATTTATATACACTGGTGTGCAAAAATTAAGGACGAAGTCGAAAAATTAGCATATCAGCTGAACGAAGAAGCAGAACGGACAGAAAGACCAATCAGGAGATTAAGTAAGGTGATGTACGGTAGCACATGCGCAGATATGCAGGTAGACGTAATGGGGGAGTGTCTGAGTAGTATAAAGCATGTTGTCGGTGTAAGATCAGTATTTCTGACAAAGAGATTGCATGCCGTATAGCAGTTAAAATCACACCGATTTGCTGTCCCAGCAAGAAATGGCAAATAATCAATCTATTATACTTCATCTGGATGCTTTTACTCAAGGTCGAATCATTGGGAAGTTGGAGGAAGGCCGCAGTGTGACAAGTGTGGCTGCAGAGTTCGGAATTGCTCACAGCATCGTTTCACGACTTTGGAGACAATTTCAAACTACAGGAACAGCTATCCGGGGGGTTAGTAGTGGTCGTCCACGAAGAACCACACCTGCAGATGACCGGTATATTGCCTTACAGGCCAGAAGAAACAGGCGGCAGACAGCGGGAGAAATCGCTAGACACACGACACAGGCGACTGGACGACCGATATCGCGTTTTACCGTGGCCAGAAGACTGCACGGTGGTGGTCTGTTTGCACGACGCTCTGTACCGTGTGTACCTCTAACGCCTGCCCATCGGAGAAGGTGTTCTCTGTGGTGCCGGGAACACCGGAATTGGAGAGATAATGAATGAGGACGAGTACTCTTTACAGATGAGAGCAGATTCAGTCGGAGTAGCGATTCTCATCGCATACTCATCTGGAGAGAGCGGGGAAGCCGCAGTCATCTCTCGAACATCATTGAAAGGGACAGGTATGGAGGTGGCGATGTTCTCGTTTGGGGAGGCATCATGCTTGGTAGTCGTAAAGACCTTCACATCTTCGACGCAGGTTCAGTCAACGGGACACGTTATTGTAAAGAGATTTTTCTTCCATTTGTTCGTCTTTTTAGAGCCGCTATCGGTCCGCAGTTCCTTTACATGGACGACAATGCACCATGTCATCGCACAGTAGCTGCAGAACAGCTCTTAGAGAGTGAGGATATTGAACGTATGGATTGGCCGGCACGATCTCCCGATCTCAATTCATCGAGCATGTATGGGATTTTCTAGGCAGACGCTTGGCAGCTCGTACCTTACCACCAGTAACGATTCCGGAGCTTCGATTGGCGCTGCAAGACGAATGGGCACAATACCTCAACAACTCATTGACACCCTAATTCTCAGCATGGTCAGACGCTGTGAAACCTGCCTAGCAGTCAGGGGAGATCATATCCCCTATTAAAGACCGGATGTTTCTTGCTGGACACCCATCACAGGGATGTTTCGGCCTTCAGTCGCATTGCGCTCCATGCTACTTTTTCAATAAAGCTTCTTTTTATCCCTCTGATTTCTGTTTTAGTAAGTGTTGCTTACATTACTCCTGTCCTTACGTATTGGGGATTTTACGGTATTAAATGTGTTGATTTGGAAAGCTTTTGTACAAAGTTATATTGAAAAAACCGTCTCGTCCTTAATTTTTGCACAACAGTGTATACAGGAATTATGATAATTGTGTAACAGAAATTGTATGACGTAGTTTGATGTCATATTACTCAGTGTAGTTGTCAAGAATATATACCCGTTACCAAATTTGGCATTGTAATTGCTTTCAGCTACTTCCTGTCAATGAAATAAATATAACCTAAAGAAAAAAATGGTTGAAAAGTTCATGTTTATGAAAGTCTTATGTATGTTTTTTCGCTTCTTTCAATTTATTTAAAATAATGTAATCAATTAAAATCTTTTCACATTCTGGACCTCTGTGTCCTTTCATTACTTCTCTCCCATCTCTCAAATTCTCTGCGTCCTTCTCTCAAACTATGTCCTCTCTAACGTCTTTACTTCCACACATACTTTTCAATACGCCTTCTCTCTACCTCATTATCCCACTTCCTTTCCCTCTCTTCACCCTGACATTCTTTCTTTTTTCCTTATCTCTTTCTCATTCCTCCCTCTCATTCTCTTTCTCACTTTCTCATTCACCCTCCTTGCCACACTCTAGCTCCCTTCTCTTCTTTCTGTTTCAGCTCTCTCTTATCCTGTACGTTCTCTATCACCGCTCTTTCTCTCTCCACTCTTCTTTTCTCTGCCCTCAATCTCTTTCTCTTTTTATCTACTATCTTCTTTCTCTATGTATCAATTTCTCTCTACGCTCTCGCTTTCTGCATCTATTTTTCCTCTCTCTTCCAGAGGGGGTTCCTCTCTCTCGTTCGTCCTCTCTCCCCGATACGTCTATCCCCGATACGTCCTCTCTCTTCCTTTCTCTTATTGTCTCTCTGTTTCTTTTTCTCTCTTTTCAGTCCCTCGATCTCTTTCTTACTCTCTGTCCATGTACCTTTCTCATCAATCTCTTGTCTCTTTCTGTCTCTCCTCTTTTTCTATGTCTCTATCTATCTATCTATCTATCTATCTATCTATCTATCTATCTATATATATATATATATTTATATATATATATATATATATATATATATATATATATATATATATGTATATATATATATATATATATATATATATATATATATATATATATTTTATATATATACATATATATCTGTGTGTGTGTGCATAAACCAGTTAAAAATTTACCCTCCGTTTACACAAAATTTAGCCTTTCAGAGAAAATCTAACCCTTATTGTTTTTACTTGCTCGAGCTTCCTGGCCAAGACAAAATCCTAGTTAAAACGCAGTCGTTGCACCATGAAAAGAAGCAACATTGTCCGATGGGGAACTTAACTTTTATTTAGGATCTAAGAAGCAACATATTTCTCTGGCGAGATCGGAGAAGTGAATGATCACAAAAACACTTTATGATTAAAAAAATCGACCCCAAGTGAGATGTGAAACAAATTCTTCCAAGGAGAGAATAGCTTAGCGGTCTTAACAGTAAAAAGGAACTTAGATCAGTGTAAAAAGTGAGCCATTCACCCGGAGACTGCTGGAAAATGTAATGACTGGATAGAAAATTTGAATTTATTTCAGATTTAACTCTGGGAAATGGCATAAACGAATTCAAGTCACGAACATTCCTTTTAAATAAGATATTAGACGGCTGGGAAAATAGATTTGAAGAAATAAGAACGGAAAAGAGAAGAGTTCTTAATTAGAAGTTATTTTCAGTATAATAAGTTTTATACATACATATATATATATATACATATTCTCTCGTACAGCAATAAGAAAGTAGTATTTAATACATCTTCTAAAGATAGTAAAATTAAATCTGTAACATAATGTACATCATATATATATGTATATATATATATATATATATATATATATATATATATATATATATATATATATATATAAGTGTGAATGTGAGTGTGTGCGTGTATAATACTACTATATGCAGGCGAAAATTACTGCGCTAGATTATTTATCGCCGAAAACCTTCAATTACTCATATGGGACAAAGCAATGACAGCTTTCAAGAAGCCTCTCATTGCTTGATGGTTCTATACTTAAGTGCTTTAATACTGCGCAGACCTATAGGAGTCGATAAGATGAAGGACTTTTTACTGGAATAAGTCTTATTTATAAAGTTTGACCCTGGAGAAATAAATGAGAACTAAATTTGCCTAAGTTTTTGTTTCGAGAAAAATGCTGAATTACTTTATTTTACTAAGCTTGTATTTTAAGAATCGTGTATAGTTACTTTTTGTTTAATTTATAATACAATGAAAAATATCCTTTTTAAATAATTAAAACCCTATTTTTATTTTAAAATTTTTATTTATACTTAACTACTGTTACTAATAATCAGATTCTTATAAAACATGCTTTTTATTTTAGAGAAAATATTAGTAATATGATTCTCTATCTGCATAGATAAATAAATAAATGGATATTGTTTTACTAGATTTTAAAATATTATTACTATTTATTTAATGTGTACATAGTTGTAGAGAAAATAAATCTAAATAAAGACTAAATCCTATATCTTAGTTTTATCTATTATACAATGAAAAAGATATATGTTTTATATTATTAGAAATTTTTTGTTGCATTATGAAATAAGAGCTTCGAGCAATCTAAAGTACGTAGGCATAGAATAATATAAAAACAAATATTAAAGGATAAACTCTTTGTTCCATGAAAGTTTTCATCGAGAAAACTAGGGATATGTTAAATTTTATATAAAAGGCTCTGTACTGTTGCGGAGAGTATTGGCTAACAGTATAGGATTATGCAAAAGGTATCATCTTCTTAACTTTTCATCCTCTTATCCGAAGACAAAAATAGTTCTTGGCAGATTATCCGAACTTTTGTCATAAAAGAACTTTTTATACTGATTCCATTACTTGTATTCTATAAAATTTTCTAAAATATTACTTTACAAAGATAAAATTAATGCCACATTTTAAAACTTTTGCATTTTTCGAGATTTGGTTTGGATTGGAGTACTAAGAGTCTACTGCTTTGCACACTAAGGATAATGAGATAGGGAGCTACTGCTTAGGGCTGATTCCAAACAACTACGAATATCCATACCAGGAGCGAGATTCGAATCCGCGAACACCGGTACCAAATATCTGCGCTCTAACATTCGGCCTATATATTTTTTGTGTTACTTTTTCATTGTGTCAAAGTAATGATTTGCTAAATCAAGCATCAGAATTATTTATAATGTTTCGTACATCATCTGGAATAAATTGTGTGGTACCAAGTACTCCTTGTATCCAAGAAAGCCATGGAACTTACAGACTAGCTCAGTCAAGGCTTTATCACACGTCCTATACCTTCACATTGGTATTTACTACATGAATAAGGAGCTGATTTCTTCTGTGATAACGGCAATGTTTTCAACTAAATAAAGAACCAACACCAATAACAACTGAGTCGAAAATATTTCGCTATCACTCACACAAGTTTTGTATTATTCATCTAGAATTAAGAATTACAATCGCAATATACTTCTTTTTTTTTAATATGTAAATTATAAGATTGATAAGGCTTTACACAACCTCTCAATTTTGAATTAACCAGTTTTTATAGCAAGACTTTCAAAATTTGTAGTTTAGGGGTTTTTCAGTTCAGATAAATCGTTCTTAGAACATCTTATATACACTGGAATTGAAACTGGAACTGTTTGACTACAACTAAATTTGTCTGATTGCGTTAAATCCAATTAATTCCTTGCCTGTGACACTCCGAACTCAGTTCCGACATTATTAATGCGTCAATTTTCGAATGCCCGACCTGAGTTAGGGCAAGGGAAAAAACAATATTTCAATTCCATGAAGACCGAAATTGGTTCTTCTAATTACCATTAATTTACCATTTTCCAATAGATAGAGATACTTTAACGCGGCTGTTTTGCGTCATTTGTCACTATTTCTCGAAAACTGTAAAGCATTTCTGAAATTCTAAGTAACCTGGGAGAGATGGAATTCATGATGTTGATATAGATAGTAATATTGTTGTATTAGTTTATTATATTTATCTAGAAAATTATGTCATTTAATATATTTTGCTGTGATTTGTGCTAAAATTACGGTAATCAATTAACATTTTCCGTATATGTGAAAATATTGAAAACAGTAGTTCTTTCGCTTAAAATTTTGTTTTTTCGAAAAATTTCTATTTCTAACATATTGATTATAATAACAAATAAAATTAATATAATTAACATCGAGAACAAAAATTTCTCCATTTTTGTCACGCTTTTCTCATATTTTCCCTAAGCAAGGGGTTAATTAGTTTTTAAAATAAAAACTTTCAAAACTTTTGGTTAAAGTGTTTTCAGTTCATACAAATCATTGTTAGAACATCTAATGCACTCTGGGATTGAAACTGGAACTCTTTGATTAGAACTAAATTTGTCTAGTTGCTTACTTTACATGCAGTTAAAATCTATACAGTTCAAACATAGTGCTATCTTAATAATCTATTAATTATAAAATTTGTACTAATGCGCATTTAAACATAACATTCGGGGTGGTTTTCTCATAATAAATACAAGCATGTGTAAAACTTAATAGTCTAAGCCCTTCGCCCTCCCTCGCCCAAAGACACTAGTTTGTTCTTATTTATTCACCCAGCTTTTTTTTAAATGATCAATTTTATATAAATCGTGTGTAAAAGAAATGAGTTTCTGGTTCTTTTCCTAGAAAACGTTTTATGCCTGTACATTAAACTTTAAAAAGAAATTTAGACCTTTAATTAAAAATTAATTATACTTTAATTACATTTATTTAAAATTTAATAAAAAAGGGCTAAAACTTTTGTAATAACATTAAAAAATTAAGTAGATAGAAAAATTTAATTAGTTTTTTACAGTTAAGTAGGCAGTAAAAGTAATATGCCAGGATTATAACTTTAATTTAAAATAATTAATGTAATTCATTTATTTATATATCTGCAGTATAAATTGTTATATTTATCATTACTATAGTTATCATTTTAAATTATTAAACTCTAGCATCTTTTTCCATCTTAATTTGGCATAAAAATATATTTAGAATCAGAAACAGATAAAACGATATTCTAAACTTCACCTCAGAGCTCAAGCGCGTGCGTACGGTAGAGGTATAATGCCAGGTCATTACTTTTTAGAAGTCTATATTTCACCTGACTCCATGAGAAAACTCTCTTTGTATTTGTACATGATTATAGTTTAGACGCGATGGGCGTAGCAAGTCTGAAAATTAAATGGCTAATTTTGAAGTTTCAGAAAATAAAACTTATTTTGCCAAGACTATTCAAGTTTTATTACTACTGTAACTTGAGAATATACATCATAGATAACATATTTTTTCTGATGCCCTACTATTTATATATTATGGCATTGTTATATATATAAATATACATATATATGCATATATATACACATATATACATATACGTGTGTGTGTCTGTGTATGCTTAAACGATATATTACATAGCTGTCTGTACAAAGGATGTGTATATCTAGCTGTAAATGAAACCAATAAACTTGTAATATTTAAAACTGTCAAATGAAACTATTAATTGTATGTACACTTAATAGTTTCATTTGATAGTTTTAAATATTACAAGTTTATTGATTTCATTTACAGCTAGATAACTAGCTATATGTACAATATTTATACAATTTTACATAGTAAGAAGGGTTTTAACATTATTGTGGCAACATGTTTATTTGGAATTACGGAATTCCGCTATTCTTTAATATGCTCATTTTTCAAATTATTTATCTTATTTGGTTGAATTAAGCTACATTATAAATATTTACTTTTGAAGTAAGTTTTATTTTTTAAAAAAAGAACCTTTACACGTTAATATTGACATTAAGCAAAATATTTTAACTCATTCAATCTATATCTGAAATTCTTCTAACAGCATCAACAAATTTATTTAATATGCGCTTAAAAATAAATTGCTTAGTAAATATATTTAAGATGCAGTGATTAAATAGACGAATGAACGAAAAAAAAAATCATTTGTAAAACTCCCAAAGAGTAAACATCAAACGTCTCTTATTTTTTAATAAAATGCAGCCTGGAAAAAAAATGTAGAAGAAAAAAAATATATTCAGAAAATGTAATTTTGGAAAATGTTAAGGCTCTGCCTCATGTTGAATAGAGGTAGGAAGTAGCAATCGCTCAATACCAGGGCTTTACCATTATATTCCTCTTTCTAAGCCAGAACATTAAAAAAAAATTGAAAAACTAAAGATCTTTTCTTCTGCTTTCTTTCATTTAAAACCAATCAAACAAGCCATTTATTTTTTTAAATGACCGGTTTGATTTCAAAGAAAG
Organism: Pardosa pseudoannulata; assembly: GCA_032207245.1. Taxonomy (NCBI): domain Eukaryota; kingdom Metazoa; phylum Arthropoda; class Arachnida; order Araneae; family Lycosidae; genus Pardosa; species Pardosa pseudoannulata. The sequence continues at coordinate 196,585,515 of CM063505.1, forward strand.
AAATCAAGTAAATCTTATTCCTGTGACTTTAATTAAATATTTTATCTCTTATTCCCTAATTTTTTATTGCGCAGAAAGAAAGGGTTTCAGACTCGTTTTCGACATAATTATGGTTTACTTTACATGATTTATGTCGGAGTGTTGCAGGAGATTAAATAAAAAAGTGCTTTTAATATTTTCTTCCTTCAACATTAATTTGTATTTGCCATCATTTCTCTAATCTATTTTTAATTACACGATTCCGAAATTATTTACAAAAGGGGAGGAGAGAGTCCTTTACATTTTTTTTCTTTTTCAGTTTGCATTTTACTGCAGCGTCATGTAAAACAGAAAATTTTTAATTAAAGAGTGATAAAAAAAAGCGGGATGAAAGCTAGGGAATGATAGTTAGAAATGCACTTGAATGAATCATCTGTGTTGCATTGAAACTTTAATTAAAGGACATTTAACCTACGCATGCCGTGGGTTACGGAAACACGTGTATTTCTTGCCTTTAGCTAATTTAAAAGGGATTATATACAGATTTAAATGAAATGCTAGACTTATTTACTCTCGCTTTAATTGCTCGAGGCAAAAATTCTGACACATTATTTATTTTAAATGATAGCCTCTCTTCAAAGACTTAATAATTATTACTTTCTCTAATTTTTATTAGTATTTAAAGCGAATTTGCATAAAAACCTGATTGGCTAGAAAAATATATGCACAAATAATTAGTTTCGATGTTGAGGGGGGGGATTTATTTCCTATATTTGTCTGAATATGTTTAGATATAGTGAACATAGCAAAAGTGTGAAATACACTTAAGAGATTAGTGAAATTTCTTTTCGAATTTATATAAAATTAGTACCTCTATCTATTGGAAGAATGGAAAATTAAATATTATACATTGGACTAAACAATTTCAGGCTTCACAAAATTGAAATACCATTCTTTCTCATGCCCTAACTCAAGTTGGACATTCCAAAATTGGCCCATTTGCTCGAACTGAGTTCGAGCTGAGTTCACAGGCAAGCTGTTAAATAAAAGAATTATGCTTGGCGACATTTGGCGATTGACTACATCGACGAGAGGAAAAGGCGAGTAGTTTACTTGCAAGATCAAGTAAGGTAATTCCCACTCTGACCCAGGCATTTCGCCCATACAGCAGCATATACTGAAGTCCAGTCGCCATGACCGCAACCAAGAGAGCTATAAAGCTGCAACTGACCTACGAGAAGTCCGTCATTGCTCGAGAATTAATGTGGTCAACTCCAGTAAGGAACAAGCACTACAGAGGCAAGTTCTGGACTACCAAGGGAAACACCAGAAAAAGATCACTCAGATGAACCCCGGGCTCGTGACGCCCGTGTATACCTAAAGGAGGTATACCCCTGAGGTTGTATCTCATTTAGCACTACCCAGAGGACACGTACGGCTTGAAGCTCGTGGCCGCGGACGCGAGAGGCGTTGTCCCTCAAGATCAAGTAAAGATAATAAATATATCTAAAAATAAAATATTACTCACGTGACATAATTATCTCAAACATTTTTAACGACAATAGAGCAATTTGTCGCAACGTCACAAACTACTATAATGCCTTTTATATTCATTTCGATGCTTACAACAGCCAATAGGCAAAACAATAAACTGCCCTTGCTTTTGAAATTAAAGCCAGAATTGTCATAAGTTGAGAAGTGCCCTGCTGCGTAAAATCGCCTTATGTTGTTAGAAATTAAACAAGATTGAAGTCGACATATTGCGCAAAAAAAATGGTGACACCGAATTCAAAATGTAAAATATAATATACTTAATCTCACCTTCAATATCCAATCAATTTCTGTTTTTTCTTTTCGACGCAGAGGAGATCGAGAAAGCTTTTTAGTGTACATAATTTGAATCAAATAACATTACATATTTCACAGTATGATGAGATATAGGCTACAACCCAAGTTTTTATACCAGCTTTATCCCATATAATTCAGATCCGTAGGGATCTTCGAAAACATGAAAGGAGAGGAAAAAAAGAAAGAGAATAGTGTGGAATTTTATGTGAAATGCATGACTTTATTTGTATTATATATTTGAAACACTTGACTTTCACGTTATTTAAGGTTTTATTTTATCCCTAAATGCTTATTTTTTGCAAATAATCCGTCTTAAAAATTTCAATCGTTTATAAAATTAAAATTTTTCTAAAATTTTAGCGCTTTAATTAAGCAAATAGTGATCACTTACTTTGACTTGTCAAAGTTTCTAGGGAACCGTAGATTTCAGCGGAATCCAGGTAAAAGACCTCTGCAGTAGACAATATAATGATCCAAACCAAACCAAGGCAATCTCTACACATTTTAAATTTAACTAATATGCTTGTTATATTTAAAAAACAATGAAGTTAAGCTGATGCAGTAAAATATGAAACTTTCGTATGAAATTTTAACATATTGTCATGTATTCGGAAATTAACGAATAAACTGTATTGATAACAGTCTTATGGGATAACAACAATCAATAAAATCAATTATTCATCAAAACTCATTCAGGAAATGAAATTGAAGTTTTTTGTTTGTTGCACATTATTTGCAACATGGTCCACAAAGGATTAATTTAGCTTAATTATCAAATTAAATTTTCAATTTTCTGTCTAGCTTTTAATTTACAAGCAATAAATTGAAAATGATTTTAGATTTCCTAAAGACAGCAATAACTTTATACAGGTCAGGGGAAAATGCTCTCTGAGGGATCTCAAAACTATTTAGGTTAACCTGATCCAGTAAAAAATTAAATATATGTTCGTCTTTATCAAAAAAATCTTTGAAAACATCAAAATATAAAAAAATCTTTAAAAAATAAGAAAAATGTTTAAAATTTCTTTAAGATGTACGAAAAAATTTTAAAATGTGTAAAATTGCCATCACATCCATTGTTCACACCTTCTTCTCATGTTTGTCATGATATTTTCCCATTGGTCGAGATTCTCTATTACGATTGGTTGTCCTACAACCAGCAGGATCTCAATTTTTATCAAAGCTATTCATTCCCACACGAGACTTCAACGTGAACGGATGTCCCTGATCGCAAATATATCGGGTTTTTCTATTCCTAAACTCTCTCCTCTCTGCTTTTTATTTCATGAACTTATGAATTCTTCATTATCTGGCTGAATGGTTAGGGTGCTGGCTTTCGGTACCGATGTTCATGGGTTCGAATCTCACTGTGGTATGGATGTTCGTAGCCGCTCAGAATCGGCTTTAAGCAGTAAGTCCCGGTCTCATTAGCCCTCGTGTTGCAAAAAAGTAGACCGTAGCACTCCAAACCAAACCAAGCCTTCCATTATCTTTCCTTTTTGCTACTTATTTATCTTATTCCTCACTCGCTGCTGTTCATGTTCACAGAAAAAAAACTTAGAAATGATGGGCTTGTTCCATAAATTTCTGTTGACAAGTTACTGAAAGTACTAAAGGTAAAAAATGAATATTTGGTTATAGTGTTATATATATATATGTTTATAGTGGTACAAAAAATTAATTTATCTTACTTATTAACTTAAGTTTTTAATATTTAATTTTTAATTTAGAAGAGATAACTTGAACACAATTTCGAATCATTCCTAAAAGCTGCAATAAACATGTCAGATGATATGCTTCTGCGGGAATTAAAAATCTAATTGAGTTAAGCTGATCCAGTAAAACAAAAAATGAAACATTAGTAAGTAAACTTATTGCCATTTAATGGTAAATTTACTAATAAACTGTAAACTATATTGTGTAACAGGATAGTAACAATAAATAAAATCTATCATTAATTTAAACTCTCTGAGGAAATGACACTGACTTTTCGTGTTTGTTGCACATGATTTGCAACATGGTGGCACAAAGAATTAATTTAGCTTAATTATTAACTTAAGTTTTTAATATTTAGTTTTTAGTTTAGAAGAGATAACTTAAAAACAATTTCGAATCATTCCTGAAAGCTGCAATAAACGTGTCAGAGGATAATGTTTCTGCTTGAACTAAAAATCTGTTTCACTTAAGCTGATTCAGAAAAAAAAATTAAACTTAGTAAGCAAACTTATTGCCATTTAATGGAAAATTTACTAATAAACTGTAAACTATATTGTGTAACAGGATAGTAACAATCAATAAAATCAATCATTCATTAAAATTCCCTGAGGAAATGACATTGACTTTTTGTATTTATTGCACATGATCTGCAACATGGTGACTCAAAGGACTTATTTAACTTAATTATTACCTTAAATATTTATTCTTTAACTTTTTTATTTATAAGCAATTACTTGAAAACAGTTTAAAGACAATTGACAATTTTAAATCATTTCTAAAGGCAGCAACAACTTTATGCAGGTCAGGGCAAAGTGCTCTCTGCGGGAACTCAAAAACTATTTATCTAAGAGCACGAAAATCAAATTTATTTCAATATCAATTCAATCAGATTTCTATACATTATTCTTCTCTGTTAAACAAAGAATTCATTAAAAAAAGTACATTGTGTAATGCTTATAAACTTCGTTTATTCAAACTGTTTTCGAAAGGAGAAAATGGTTTGCGAACGCACTTTAAGTAGAATTCATTTCTATTTATTTACGCCATTATTTCTAATTAAAGAAAAAAAAAGTGTTCGGAATTCTTCAAAGGAAGAGGGACACTGGATACACGAATTTTTTTGGTTTTCTCAAATCAATTAAATTTAATGTTTTTGAAATGACTTGATTTTCTTTTTTATTCAGTTGAAAACAAGAGTTTTATTTCTAGATTTTTTTCGTTTAACTTTAATTACAATGATACTTTTTTTCATTGATGTAGCATGCTGGAACACCAAATTCTTCTGCTTCACTTGGGCACAGAATAGTTCTATTCATTTATCAACTGTTATATTAAAATCATTTAATATAAATTAAATTATTTTCATTATAGTTATTAAATTTGACACAAATGTCCTAGCTTGCTACGTTGAATAATATAAAGTTTAATTCTTATGCACAAGCTAACATATATATGCATATGTTTAAATATAAATAAATATATATGTATGTGTGCGTTCGTAATGATATTTTAAACCAAAATTAACTAACTTAATTATAAATGTATTTTAAAATAAACTTTTGGGGATTCTATTCTTTCAATTGCAACCTTTCTATTCTAAAATGCAACTTATATTTTTTCCTTTGTTATCCCTTTTCATTATGGTTACCTTATCGACTTCAAATACAACAAAATTAATTCCTGTTTAGGTCAATTCTTACATAACTCCTTTACGTAACTTAGTTTCTCTCAATCCTCATCATTATAAACCTAAAACGTAACTCACTGATTGGCTGGTTCATACTACTATATAAAGGCATGTACCTTTTTATCGCCCATGAATAAACAAAGACGAGATATTAAAATAAATAGTTCAAAGGTTACCAAATTTAAAAGACCTACAAATACTTCTCATAAACGTTGTCCTTTAAGATGTGAAATCGATAGAAATTTATTTTAGAGATTAATAAAACTGATTAGTTTGGTTAAAACATCAATACCAATATATATATATATATATATATATATATATATATATATATATATATATATATATATATATATATATATATATATATATATATATATATATATATATATATATATATATATATATATATATATATATATATATATATATATATATATATATATATATATATATATATATATATATATATATATATATATATATATATATATATATATATATATATATATATATACATATATATACACATATATATACATATATATATACAAAATATATATATATATATACAAATATCAGGAGCTGCGGTAGCTCAGTCGGCAAAAGAAACGCTCTCGTACCGGGGGGGGGGGTTGCTGATATGGAGCCAGCCCTAGCAGGCCTAAGATCCACCGTGTTCGTTAAAGGTGACTGGGACTCTTAAAATATGTTCATGGTCACAATGTACTTCAAGTTCTCAATCAATACCTCTGGGGATGGCAGGCCAAGTCTATGGAGTTTCTGCTTGGTCCCTGCTTTTAAATTACGAGGACCCACTTGAGATTAAGTCGTACTTTCACCCAAAAAGAAAGGCGCATCTCTTTGTGTGATTGCGAGCAGCACATGGCTCAATCGTGCTTGGTTTTACCAAGTGGCATAGGAAACAACATCTACAACACATATCAGACTCGGGTGGAGAAAAAATGTAGACACATGCATTCCAGACATGAAAAATTTATTCAACTTCATTGATTATTAATTTATTATAATTTATCGCACAGCGTATTCCACATTCACATATTTCCTTTTTTATGCGATACTTAATCCGATAGCAGGCCATCAATCCATGTTCCTTTTTTCTCTTCGAATTTACCACGCTGTGTTCTTATATAGTGTTGTTTTCTCCCAATGTTTTTTCTCTTCGCAAAGAGTTCGCTATCTTTTTATTAATGAATGCTTTAATTCCTGACTTTAAAATTGGAAACCTGACATATATATTTATGTATGTAATGATATTTTTAACCTTAAAAACTAACCAACTTAATTAAGTCTATCTTAAAATGCCTATCAGGTGATTCTATCATTTTAAGGCAAAACTTCATAGTGATTGTCTTTTGATCTTCTTATCAATTTGCTGAGTTCGAAAACCCCAAAATAAATTCTTGCTGACCCCACTCTTCTTATATAACGCTTTATATAATTACTTTTGTCTCCTCCGTGTCATTTTGCGTACCTCACGTGATTGAAAACCCTGATTGGCTGACTCACCTGCCTATATAACTCCAGAAGCATTCGGAAGGTGATTCTACAATAAACTCCATTTTTCTTTTCAAAAATTCTTTGTTTTCTCATTCGGCAACATTTTTACTCATGATTGCACCTAAGCCAGCGTGGATTCTCTCAACTTTCCGATGTGCTAAATTTCCCATTACATATACATAAGTAAGGTATACACATATCCCTGCATACATAAACTATTCAGAATCTTTGTTACTAATGCACAACGTTACTTAAAAGGCTCATTAAAATTTATAAGCAAAGAGTCTTTAAAAGTTGCATTAATCTCTTCGTTAGTTCACAATTTTCTCTCTCTCTCTCTCTCAAAAAAAATCTATTAAATTGTCTAAAACTTAGCTAACTTCCAAATAGCACAACAGTGTCATGTAAGTCAACTAATACCGCATCTGCATTTATTTATTACTTACAGATTTTATGTAAATTTCTCCATTAAGCACAACTTAACATAAAAAATTTAAGCCTGCTTCAAAATATAAAAGAAATGTAGCAAGTAGATAAAAATGTTTCTTTGGGTGACCTTACGTGTTCAGTTGTGTAGCGAAATTATTTTAAACTAATGATCTCAAATTACTCAGATCTCATTGAATATTTTAAAGAAAACAGCAACTTTTTTTTCGTATTTAATCGGAAGCTAAAGACTGAACTTTACATAATTAAGGCAAGAAGAAACGGAAATTACATGTTTCGTTTTTTCTGCTATCTCCTGTAAAACAAGAAGTAAACTCATTTAAAAAACATTAGAGCCAAACTGTTTTAAAATACCCGACTATAGCAAAGGTAAATTACTCTAAGGCCAACATTAAAAATACCTGACAATTTATAGAAACATTTAAAAAGAACAATTACCAACTTTTTTTAATATTTAACAAAAGAGAAACGACAATAAGTGGATTACTTATTTTCTTTCAAGGCAGCATTTTTTTTAAATGGTATTTATTATTCTACACAAATTTATAAGCGGAAAAAAAACCAGCATGCTGCCAAGAGGCTTAAAGTTAGGTACTTAAGCGGTTGATTTTAAATTCTGTATGTGGTAGATCAAGTGTATATATTATGGCATATTTTTATTTAAATGCCATTAAAATAAAATATGTACATTTCATGAAAGTAGTATTAAATAAAAATATTATTTTAGAAAATTTTAAAAAATTAGGGGTTTAATTCTTCTAATTAAAGGGATATTATTTCATTAGATTTGTATATACAACGTACGATAATATTAGCCACTTATTGTTTTTGACATTTCATCGATTTTTAAACTTCTTGAAAAGAAACACTTAGTTTGGAAAATTTAACAAGTGGGGAATGCATTTCCTTATACAATATTAAAACAAAGTGAGTCCTCTGTGCATTTATGAAGCCATCCAAAAATTAAAGAAAAAAGGTAGAATTTGGATCATCCTGTACGAAAAAATGTTTCGGATCTGTAAATTTCACGAAATATGAACATTAGTTTATTGTGTTGTGTCATTTTGTGAGAAACTGAATATGCAGTTATGCTGGAATATAAGCCTGTTTAAAAAATATTTTTCTTTACACTATGTCTGCTTAATACTTTCATATCTATGTGCTGCGAAGTACTCAATCGTGTATTAAGCAAATTAATAATATCCAATTAGCAATAGATTAATTATTGTGCTATTACATTTATACAATACTTGTGTCATGCCAAACAAAATAGAGAGAAAATATTTGTCAGTTCAACTTCATTCTTTATTTGGAATATAAATTTATTCCTACTCAAACAGAAATAATGTGATACTATTTTTTAACCATGTTGCACACAACGAGGTAAGAATAGTAACTGATGAGCTTTTATTTTATACGCTATCTACCAATAAGTATTTGGACATCTGTGCTAGAAAGAAAAATTAACTTTATTTAAAATCAATAGTTGGTAGAGCCTTCACGAGAGGCAATTACAGCGTGAACCCTCCGGGACATACTTTCCACAAGTCTTTCTATTATAGCTAGTGGTATTGTCTTCTACTCGGCTTGAAGTAGACATAAAAGTGCCTTCACCGATTTTGGACGGGTAGTGCACTCCTTAATTCGGCGATCTAACTCGTCCCACAGTTTCTCAATAGGGTTCAGGTCTGGGCTCTGTGCAGGCCAGTCCATTCGAGTAACTCCATTGACACCATACTAATCCTTGGTTAACCTCGAAACATGACAGCTGGCATTGTCGTCCTGAAAGTAGCAGGGTCCAACCCGTAAAACTGCCACAACGTAGGAAGCACACGTAGCAATTTGTGATTAAAGGCTTATGAGCAGCAGCACGACCATGAAAATCAAGCAATTGTGCTTCCTTACGGATTCATTGAAACAATACTCCCGGATGCCTGTTGAAACTCCTCGCGGATGAGGGCCATCAGTTGGGTGAGGTTCTTCATAATTTCTCTGGACAGCACTCGTCGGTCGCTGTCTCCCAGTTTGGTTGGTCTGCCGCCTCGGAGCACATTCCGACAATCAACGCTCACCTTCTACTTCTTAATCACATAGGCCAATGTCGATTTGGGGTACTTCAGATCACTAGCTATGTCCGTTAAGGATCAGCCAAATTTGTGATACCCGATTATACCTTTCTCGAAATCAGAGAGCTCCGAACTGCGCTGCATCTTGCATCCGACTAATGACGATGCTGTTTTCTACACGATGTATACCGGCGGAGGCCGTGACGTACTTCAGGACCGCAGATATCGTCATTTGCATAGGTGTCCAAATACTTATTGGTAGACAGTGCATAAGGCCCTAAACACATGAGATAGCTGTGTTTTATCTTGAACAAAGTTGCAACGCCAAAACAATATTACGCACTTAGGACTTTTAAATGTAAAATGTATCCAAAGCATGTTTAAACTATAAAAGCTCAAAAGGGTGTTTTATGTTCAGAAACATAAAAAAAAATTCTTTTGACTATGACTACCCGAATTGATTAGTTCATTTACCTTTTGTATGTTCATTTAATTATCTAAGTTTAGATTTCATCATATTCTATATAATCATAATTATGTGAAAGTTACATTCAATATGTCTCAACATTTTTCTTACGAACTTTTAGGGGAGGTAGATAAGAGCGTTTGAAATCATAATGCCATAAAAATTCACGACTGGAAAAGGATAGGTGACGTTGTACCGGACCACTCCAGGTGACGCATGTCGAGCTCAGTTACTGAAGAACTCTATACTTTGGGTTACTTTAGATTTCGTGAAAAATTGATTAATATAATCATGTACAGTAGTTCACAATATTCTTAATACTCTAGACATAAATAATTATAGATAAGCCAGGACATCTGCATTTATCCTCTCATATTAGAAATCCACTGTGATACAAATGAAACCGGAATTGTAAGAAGTTGTTAAGTGATCGAATCACTTGTATAGACTTCAAAGAACTTTGTATTCCTTGATGATTGCAGTTCACGTGCAAAAATATTGGCAGTTGATAGACACCTGCGTTCACTAAAACTACCGGACATTTTTATGAGGGCAAAAATAACGAAAAATGGGGTCATTTGACCCCTCTTGGTAAATTTAGTGTTAAAATTACTGGAGCAGGATAAAATATCTTCGAAACTGCAGTCCAAAAGAATATTAGTTCGAATATATACTCTCATTGTAGATGTAAACTGTCCGTTAGCCGTCAAGTTTGATTGTTTTACTTTTAGCGGAGTAATCAGCACACTGTAAATCTATTCTCTTCAGTATTGTAAATATTATCGATAACTATACAAATCTGTTTTGTTTTTTAGGCTTTCATTAAACATAAACGAACTCAAACGATAGATTTCTTTCATTGTTCATTGTACTTGTTTCATATTAAGTTACACAAGACTTATATATCTTGAGAGGTCGACACGCATTGTGTAACTTATCGTGAAACAAGTACAATGAACTCATGTTTCAACCCATGAATTCATAAGTAATTATGACTTAATCTTCTTAGGCGTATGAGTAACATCAAAGAATTTTATCTGAGTTTTTATCTAACAACGCCGAAATATGAATTAACGTTTAAAACATAAAATATACACAAATACACCCACACTTTGAAACTCTGAACGTGTTACAATATCTTACATACGGCCTAAAAGAACTAAAAAACCAGAGTTGTTATGTGTATATCATGTTGGGATGCTAACAACCGAAAGTAAGTTACGTTTTTGAAGTTATATAAGATTAGGTGAGCTAAGTTGAAAATAACAGGCTGCAAAGGTTAGCAGAATTAAAAGAGAAACAAAGATTAATCTCCAAAGGTAGTCAGTTTCGGTGTAGAATCACCAGAAATTTATTTTAATATATATTTATAAAGTTATAATTTAATTCGTTAGTTTAGTTAAAATATCATTACATATACATATATATACATACATACATTTATAACATATACACATATATATATAGATACATACATATATATATATATATATATATATATATATATATATATATATATATATATATATATATGTATATATATGTGTGTGTGTGTGTGTGTATATATATACGTATATAAATATATATATACACATATATACAAGTATATATATACATATATATGTATGTAATTAAACGATGGCTGATTGGTAGTGCACTATTTTTCGGTACCGGAGTTCACTGGTTTAATCCCATTGCTTGCATGGAGGTTTGTAGCAGTTTGGAATCAGCATTAAGCAATAGGTCCCGATCTCATTAACCCTCGTGAGCAAAGCAGTAGGCCGTAATGTTCCAAACCAAAACAATATATATATATATATATATATATATGTGTGTGTGTGTGTGTGTGTGTGTGTGTGTGTGTCTGTGTGTAAAGATGCAAACCCTACAATAATATGAGTAAAATAAATGAATGATTATGTTCTGTGCAGAAAAATAACATTTTTATTTATAATTCATATAATGTTTCTTTGTAACTTAAGTTGTTAGAATTTGAGTTCCATTTTATGAAATTGCACGAATGCTTTCTGCTTTAAAATAGTGAAGTAATTGAAGTCTACACTTTGTTGTTTTAAAGAACATAATTTCTAAATTTTAAGCTTTTAAGAAAACTAAAGTATCATAAACTTAACTCTTTTAAGTAGTTTTCTAAGGCACAAAATAAATATCCCTTTTCTACAGACTTTTAATGCTACGTAAGTTTTAATTCTGAAAACGTGAGCATTCAGATTATTAAATTTTCAGGTCTTTGTAGCAAAATTCGGCAATTGTATATAAATACTTAATGTACAGTACATAGTATGCAGGTATACATAAGCTTATATATTATCGAGTTTATTAATCGATTTATAACAATGTTATCTAAAATAAGTTTGTATTAATTTTAAAGAAGCAAATATTACATTACGAAGTTGTAAATGATTTTAAACTTACAGTAATGGAAGTAAATATTATTTTTAGAGATAATTTCTTCTTTAAGATCTTTTAGAAAGGTTTATTTTTTCAATGTTCTTTTTACTACATTTTTAGTATGCATTACATTAACTTAAAATATTTTAACTTACTATTTTTTCATATATTTAATGAACTGGACTTGAAATTAGCTTTAATACTTGCAAAAAAAATTGTTTTATCATCTGTAAAGTATACTAAGAGAAACGAATTAGTTTTAAAATAACAGAAACAGTTTCATTAAAATGTCGTTTTGAGATCAAATTATATACACAAGTTAATTGCTATTAACTGAAATGTTCCAAAAGTTTTAAACGTATTTCATATAAATAAAAAAAATCTTTAAAAATAAAAAAACATCGTACTGAATTTATGCATAGATTTACAGTGAAATATCCTCAGAATGTTATTATGTTATTAGCAGACCATGCCTGTTATAGTTTTCTGATATAGATGATGTGACATCTAATGGTTAGTTTTTTAGAATTCTTTCTTTGCTGATATGCGTATGTCTTAGTAAAGTTATGTTTTTTTTTATAAAGAGAAATTAATTAATTATTATCAATCTTCTCAAATTGATTGGAACATCATAGGTGTTGTGTCGTTTCGAACAAGCATTATGGATTCCAAAAAGAATATAATAATGCCTAGATAGCCCAAAAGGTCCATGGACCCCATTAAAAGTTTATCTTATATTTAAAAATTTGGAAATTTTCTAAAGTTTAGGTTTTCTACGTTAACGCTAAATGTTAGTGAAAATAATTATTTTGATTGCATCTTACTAAGCTACCCACCCTGTAGTCAAGATTTCCGATCCTGGGATATATCGTATTGAAGACCGTTGCGCTGACCACTGCGCCTCAAATACGTTGGCAGAGAAGGGTTTCAATCGGCATTATAATCTCAATAACCACGTAATTCTGGATTTTTAATAAAAAAAAATTTTCTATCGGATCAAATTGTGATTCTAAACTATTCTTGAATCTACAGTTGTTAGCACTTACTCAAAGTGGATGAATGACGGTGAAATCAGCAGTAGACGACATGGTGTTGGACGTCCACACGCTATCAAAGAAAAAGGTTGTCGGAGATTGTCTCGCATGGTGAAACAAAACCGGAGCCAGACAATGGCTCAGCTGACCACCCAATGCAATGCAGGGCCAAGTAGAATAGTATCGGAGCACAGTGTTCCGCGGACACTATTAGATATGGGGCTACGCAGCAAACGTCCCACTCGTGTGACTTTGCTGACCAAGCGTCATCGTCAACTGCACCTACGGTGGTCCCGGGAACATCACGACTGGTCCATGGATCAGTGGAAGAGAATGGCCTGGTCAGATGAATTACGGTTTGTCATTCATCACCCCGATGGCCATGTCAGGATACGCAGTACTCCCGGCGAACAGTTGCTCCCTCAATGTATAGTAGGTCATACACAGGCCGATGGGGGCGGTATTATGCTTTGAGGGACGTTCTCTTGGGCGTCTGTAGAACCCCTGGTTGTGGGAGAGCAGACCATGAATGCTACGGGGTATCTGAACGTCATTGCGGACCTGTTGCAACCTTACATGACCTGTGTTTTTCCAGCTGAAAATAGAATGTTTCAATAGGACAACGCCTCGTCACAAGGCTAAAATTTTGTTTGAGTGGTTCTAGGAACATGATGCTAAATTCCAGTTAATATCCTGGCCGCCTAACTCACCGGATATCAATCCGATAGAACACATTTGGGATGTCATGGAAAGGCAGCTCAGACTTCAAAGACCATGAATTCGCAATATCTTAGATTTGCGTAACCCTTGCTTAAACATCTGGTATAATCTGTCTCCGGCCATCTACCAAGGACTTGTGGCATCCATGCCAAGGTGAGTTGAAGCTGTGTTGCGCGCTAAAGGTGGGCCAACTCGCTATCGACAGGTGGTCAAAATGTTTTGGCTCTTGAGTGTAAACGAAATTTCATCAAAATCAGTCCAGCCGTTTAGGAGGAGTTCTATTACAAATACACGGAGAAGAATTTTATATATAAATATATATATATATATATGTGTGTGTGTGTGTGTATAATATATCAAAATTATTGCATGATCGCTTAAAAATTCTCATTTTCCCCTTCTTTCATATGTATTTTACTAGCCGTCTTCTTAAAAGGAATGTCTGTGGAATTAAAAATATTTTAGCTGTCTCCCAGAAGTTAGCTCTGAAATAAATGCTAATTTTCTTTCCACTCGCCACATTTTCCAGCTGTCCAAACGAATAATTCACTTTTTAATCACCTAATTTCCTTTCTAAATATTAAATTCGCTGACTAAGTTACTCTTCTTGGGAATATTCTCTGAATCTCTCTCTGTATCAACTCTGCGATTGAAGATGTTTTCAATGTATCATTCCATTCTCTGCTCCTAACGGAGAAACATGTCATTTTTCTAGATCTTAAATAAAAGTTAAATTCTAAGTCGGACTTCTTGTTTCTTTTTTATGGAATGGCCATATTTCATTAGGCTTATTTCTTAGGCTAATCATTGCCCAGTAAGCCCGGGCAATTAAAAATAATAGAGGCTAATTTCATGTGACCGGTGGGTTAAATTTCCCAGAATTATCTATATATGAGTGTATGTGTGTGTATGTGTAACCTATAAAAATACTCTTCACCGATTACATTAGAGAAATATCCCATATTTTTTTATTACCAGAGCTTTTTTGGCAACGTCAGTGTTACGTTGCCAAAACATCGGCGACCACGGTGACTGGTGCAGTCACCGTGGTGAGAAAGGCTTTCATTCAGAACGGAAGACCAGTTGAAATACTAAATATCAATTATTTATAGTCATCTTGGCAAAAGAACTGGCGGATGCATCTTACACAGATTAGAGATATGTTTGACCTGAATATTTTTATAATAGCGCATATTTGGCAATGTAACTGGTGCAGTCACCGTGGTGAGAAAGGCTGTGATTCAGAACTGAAGACCAGGTAAAATACTAAATATCAATTATTTATAGTCTTCTTCACGGAAGAACTGACGGACGCGTCTTACACACGAGATATGTTTGATCTGAATATTTCTTTTATTACTAGCGCTTTTTGGCAATGTAACTCTGGTGCAGTCACCGTGGAAAAGAAAGGCTTTCAATTAGAACTGAAGACCGGATGAAATACTAAATGTCAAATATTTATAGTCATCTTCGGGGAAGAACTGGAGGACTCGTCTTACACAGACGACAGATATGTTTGATCTGGGAAAAGGCTGTTCAGAGGAGAGGAAAATCATGTGGATGACAGATTTTTCATGAGATACACTTTTAGATCAGCATTTATGTGGTGGCTTGTTAAAACATTATTGGCGAAACTGAGAACAATAGCATTGAAATTGTAAGGATCTTTAGATTTTCCATGGAGAACCGACAGCTAGGGTAAAGAAAGGAAAGAAAGGGCCGCACGTAGCAGTTATTAATTGAATTTTTTTAATTTTCGGATGTTTGGGAGGAATGCTTATCTCATTGGTACATGACACTGATTTACTTTGGGGGGTTGCTTACGTTAAGATTAGAAAAAGTAGAACGTGATTTGGGAAAATTTTGATGAATTTTAAGGGGCAATAGTTTTTGATATATTACACACATGTGTGTGTGAATTTTTAGGCATAAATAAGAGGTATTACATAAAATTTACTTTTCTTTTGAATTGAACAGGATTTCATAAAATTTAAAAGAACATAATTTAACTCACAATAATTTTTTCGAATCTCTTCTATAATAAAAACTATAAATGATTATTAAAGTACATAATTCCACAATTTTATTGCGTATTTAAACTGTTAATGTAATTAATATTTCATATACAAATCTACATAGATATATTTCATACAGAAAATTGTAAACACATCTGAAAGTAATTACTAAATAGAAAAATTTGACTGCGGTGTAGCCTAATAACTAATATGTTAAAGATAGCTATTTATTGAATCCCTTATTATTGCATAGTAATTGCTGCCGATATCGAAACACTGCAGATCTAAACCTTCTATTAAACTCCAAATGTCTGCAACGTCTGGTTAAGAAAGAACTTATAAACGAATTTTTGAGTGGAAATTTATCTTTCAGCACTTGGGAATTTCTGCTGCGTCACTCTCACAAATGATGTCAGAATGATAGTTTAATTTTAAGATTAGCAAACATTTTGCTAGAATAAAAAATTATACATTTGTTGGCACGCTTCCAAACAGAAGATTGCCTTCTTGTAACACAACTTTGAATAGAAATGACTAGTTCAGAGATACAAAATAAAAATGGCTTCAGTTTTAGATATTATAGAAAGTTTCAATTATCATGTAAACTGTTTAGGAATGCTAATCACCGCAGCGTTATTCCCTACTAAAAGACTCGTTGGTAGAAAATGCTGCCAGAGGCAATCTAGATTTGACATTCGTAGAGCAACTAAGGGAAACTTAAAAATGGAACAAATGTGGTTTAATAAACAGCATTCTTTTATAAAGTAAATCCTTCATCTTTCGGATTGTCTGAAAATTTGAAATCTCATCTATAAAACTGTTTCAAACGTATAATTACTTTACACATGATTTAGAATGCTTAATATTTAACGTTAAGCATGTAATGACTTTACGGGTAAACATTGAAGACGTAATAATCTTATTATTTTTTTTGGTCGCAAATAGATAAATAAAAATAATACCAAACTGCAAAACAAAAACAGTGCTAAACATTACACATGCTCATTGAACACGCTTTACAAATTGTGCTAGATATTACACAGTCAATATATGTTAAATAATTACCTAACTGTTAAGAAGCTATTCAAATTTCCTTACTTTTTTTGCTTAACTTTATCACCTTTAGTATGAATGGAATGTCCTTAGCATTCGGTTAATATCGGGTTCAGATAAACAAAGAAAAGTGCTTCACTAATTAGTGATATAAATATCTTCAAACAGAGAATTTGATATCTATACTAATGTAGATATTTATCCTTAAAATTTTTGATGCAATTATCATTTTGACTTGCTGGTGCGCTCTTTTATAGAGAAATATATATGAATACGAACGTATCAGCTCAGAAATGTTCCCTACATAATGTCAGAAACTCACAACTTTTACTATTTAAATTCATATTCAGTCTGTATTTCCTTGAATATAGCCTTGAATATACTGGTCAAACAGTAACTAGCTGGAGTAACTCAGTGATACATTCTAAATGAACCTACAGAATGATCTCCATAATACCATCATGTATTTAGAATCTGCTTCTTAAAGCTGAAGTTATTGGATGGAATTACCACACCTTGTAAAAGTTCTTTTAAAATTAATCCTTATGTAATTTCTTGCTTAATAATTTAATACAAACATTTTAACGTTCTTGGCTATTAATTTAATAAAATTTCAAGTTCACAATGAGTAAATTCTTTCTTTACCCAATGTTTTTATTCTAATTCTGAATTACGATTCTTTAAATTTTTATTATTTCTTTATAATCTTCATTACAAACTTGTAGTTGAACTCCTTGACATGGAGATATCAATGAATACGACCATTTCAGATCAGTAAAAGGCTTTGGAATGTAACACCAAAATAATTTTTAATGCTGAAAATCAGCATTAAAACGAATTTCCCTGAATAAAATTGTGAATTCGTAAATAGCTCGAGTAACTCAGAGATACAATATAAATGAACTTATAGACAGATAGATATTTGGTCAATAAAGCTATCATTAAGATGTCTTAGATGACAATGATCACGCTGGTCATGTGACCAAGACGCAGAATGCTGGATGATGTTGAGGAGAATGGAGGTTTCCCAACACAAGTGGTAGGCGTATACATAAAAGTATGATAAATAAATGTTTTGTGGTTTTTTAAACGTGTGTGATCATTTACAAAAATAACAAGTGATGAAATTATTAACACTAAGCATACCATGCCATATGACCGGTATTTTATAAGTAAAAAATGCGATGAAAAATGAACTAAAAATTTTTATTCTTCATGTTTGTAATGCATAAATGCTGACAATATAAATTTTGTTTGATTGTAATAAAGTTTATTTGTTTATTTCCCTTCCAATATTCATATTTCATACATTCAGTCAGGAAACAAAGTCTGGTCATTTGGTAGAAATAGGTATATGTTTAGTGTTAAAAGATAGAGTTTTTCTGGAGCTTGAATTATTGTGTACATATTGTGGATATTGTAGATTGCAAAATATTTCAAAATATCTACTAAAAACCATAGAGTTTATTCAGAGCTTCGTACTCTTAAAAATAACTGAACCCGGAAAGAATTTTTCATAAAATTTATAATAAATTCTATGATTCGCTAAATTTTTTCTTTTGTTTTTTGGGCCACACCAAAAACATTAACACATCACTGGTCTAAATAAGTGTTCAATGCTATATTTCTTTTGGTCGTTCATCTGTTCAACAGTAATTGTGTCATTATAAAGAATCAGTTTTCCTTTTCGAAAATTACCCAATCGGGAGGGAGGAGAGGAAGAAAGACAGATGTCCCTGAAACACAAGTAGAAGAATAACCACTGTATAATAAACCACTGAGGGAAAATGACTTAGCAGAAAGTGCCCGACAAATCACAGAACTTTCAGTTGCCTCGAATAATAATAAACTTGAGCCCTAAATCCCCAGAAATGTTTTTCTGGAACAAAATGTATTTTCGTTAAAATGTAAATTAGAAAAAACGAATGCAGGGAGGAAATATCAAAACATTTTATCCAAATAACTTTACTAAAATAATTTCGTTATCCGTTGAAATATGTATATCTCAATATTACTTACTGTGATACCGGTATAACGATACACCGAATACCAGTGTTTTGTGTAAATTTGTAATTTTGTGAAGTTGGAGTTTGCTACAGTAAAATTTCACAAAATACTTTTATTGTACTAAATTAATTTCATTCTCTGTTGAAATATGTTTAGCCCAATATTAGTTACATTGTAAAATGATATACCGAATACCAGTGTTTTGCGTGATTTTGTAATTTTGTGAAATCGGAGTTTGCTACAGTAAAATTTTCTCAAAATACTTTTATTGTACTAAATTAATTTAATTCTCTGTTGAAATATCTATAGACCAATGATAGTTACTGTAATACTAGTGTAACGATATACCGAATACCATTGTTTTGTGCTATTTTGTAATTTTGTGAAATTGAAATTTTTGAGAGTAAAATTTTCTAAAATATTTTATTGTACTAAATTTATTTCATTTTCTCTTGAAACATTATAGCCAGCTATTAGCCAGTATAATTCAGGTGAAACGATATACCGAATACCAGTTTTTTTTTTATTATTTTGCAATTTCGTGAATTCATAATTCGCTAAAGTACTATTTTCGGTATTATCTAAACATAATAAATATTTTTATTAAGTTATATAGTACATTTATAGATGAAGCTTACATTATCATAACAACCTATTTTTAATTCAATATAAAATACAATATTCTATTCTGTTAAGAATAAAATCTTTCCGATATGATTAATGAGGTTATGAACTTAATGAAGAGTATTTAGTTTTGTTATATTAAAAAAATATTTTTAAAGAACATAAAAAATGTACACTAAGTAAAAAAACTAGGACTTTTTTCAAATGTAGAAAAGTGTTTAAACCTGTAAACAAGAAATTAAATTTTATATCAAATAAAATTAAATCTTTTTATTATTTGAGCCTCTTTTGTATAAATACTAGTAATTTTAAAGTATGAAACAAACTAACTTCTTTTGGTTTTTTAATTCTTAACAGTTTTTAGTTATTTTTAAATTTAAAAAAATCAGATACATTCAAAGATTTAGATTTACAGAATAAAACATGTTTACTTTCAATTCATATAAACCTTAAATTTCTGCTAAACATATTTTATTAGTTCACTTGGGTAAGAGAAAATATATACTGCTTTAAATGAACTATTGTGAACTATTAATTAAATGAATTGATGAATTCAAATGATTGATTGAAAATGAATTATTATTTTTAAATCTTAAAATGTCAACATTCAAGATTTACAGAATAAAATATATTTACTTCCATTTGGTATAAAAATAAAAATATAAAGCTTATATTATACATATTTCAATAGTTGTCTAGTGGGTAAGGAAAAAAATATATTACTTTAAATGACAAAACTAAATCCTTTTTTAAAAACTTAGAGCGTAATTAAGCTACTCACCTTAAAAAAATTCTTTCTAAATGGAATGAAACTTTTGTTTTATGATGAAACAAAAACAAGATGCTATAATGACGATTTTTTTCTATCTTGAAAGGTACTATATTCCCTTAACGGGTATAATTTAACAAATCCTTGAGAATGTATTCCTTCTCTTTAAAAATATCAAAAAAATGTGTTAATTTTAAATTATTGAGATATTTTGTTAAACTCTATTTCAAACGGAAATAAAAACCTATATCGTACATAAATTCAAAATAAGGTCAAAATAGTATACTAGAAAATTTCCTATTCTACCTCACACTATGACTTTTTAAAATAATTTTTAAGTGTGAACCAGCTAGAGGGAGTTTTCTGTTGGTTGAATTGAAGGAGAGTTTGGTTTGGAGTGCTACGGTCTACTTTTTGCGACATAAGGGCTAATGAGACCGGGACCTACAGCTTAAAGCCGATTCCGAACAGCTATGAATTTCCATGCTACTGTGGGATTCGAACCCCCGAAATTCGATACTGAAAGCCAGCACCCTAACCAATCGGCCATCGTTCGGCAGCATTGAAGAAGAGAAATCCAATATGGCGCATCTGTACGATGCGCCAACGTATTGGAAGGATTCAAAAAGATGTTTAGAATTTTTATTAATATATTATTATTATTATTTAATGAAGGATTTTTTTTAATTTAGCAAATCTAAATCAAAAATCCTTAACTGATTTAAGTTTTTAGATTAATTTTATTTTATAGTAAATTCAATTCAATATCTAAAACTGTATCAGCTTTGCTTCCAATAAAGCTTCCAGTGAAGGAATTATGTCGAAAAGATTCCAACTTATTTATTTAACAGCGGATGTCACATTTTCACAATAAATTTCAGGCTGTAATTATTTAACGATCAGGACACTTTACTATCTGATGAACAATAGAGCAGATTGAAAATTTACATAAAGGAAAGCATACTTAACTAGAAACTCTTTTTGGATATTTACTTAATTTGAACAACTTTTTAAAAAGAAAACTAAAAAGAAAAAAAGAAGCTAACAAGATCAAATTTAATTAGGTTGGTTGTAAATTTACATAAAAGCATGCATGAAAAGCAAACAAAAACCTATTCAAAGGAACTCGTGAAAGACAATGTTGATGTTAACATTGGAACGAAATTTACTTTCAA
>CM063505.1:196612050-196682050 GCA_032207245.1 Pardosa pseudoannulata
GAACGAGTCACCTGATTTTGTTGTCATGAGAATTAGTCTAGATCAACAAGTTTGTGAGGCAAAAGGGAACATTTAAAAAAGCTCGAAAACACATATGGGGCAATCTAATTATTCCAGAACCAATACCACTTTTCTGAAAAGTGGAGCATCACATTGAAAAATTTGGTCAAAGGACAGAAATTAGTATTTGTTCCTGCATAAGTTTTGAGAAATTGGAAAAAAAAAAAGAATTTAATTAGGAGAATACTTGTTTATTTTACTTTTTATGGATGGGAAATTGCATATTAAATGTAACAAGGAAAAAAAACAGAAGAATTTAGGCTACCTATTTTAGAGTAATAACTTTGATATATTGTATGTATTAGGTTGGGGAAAAAAAATCCATTATTTTTTTCGGTGGATGGCGGTAGTGATCGATATCTCATAAAGCATCAATCAAACAATTTCAAATTTAAGCGCGTTGTCAAGGTGACATTTCACACAAAAAATTTTTTTTACTGTTTTTTGTTTGGTACATTCAGTTGTGAGTTACAGGGTGTAAAAAATGTAAGTCAACAAAGAGAAAATTCGGTACATTTTACAGTTTTTCTTTGATAAAGGCAAAAATGAAAGCCAGGTTATGCATAGTGTTTATAGTGCCGATACTGTAACAGGTAATAACATGCAATTTTGGTTTCGTCGATTGCGTTCAGGCATTTTTAATGTTAAAGATGCACCTCGCAAAGGCAGGCCAGTTCTTTGAAAATGATGATAAAATCACAGAAATAATCGAAGTTGACCGGCATGTTAGTAGTCGGAACATCGCCCAGGAGCTAAAAATCGACCATAAAACAGTTTTAAACCATTTGCGCAAAGCTGGATTCCAAAAGAAGCTCGATGTTTGGGTGCCACACCAATTAACACCAAAACACCTGATGGATCGAATTTCCGTCTGCGAAGCCTTGGCCAAACGGAATGAAATCGACCCAATTCTTAAACGAATGGTGACTGGTAATGAGAAATATGTCAAATACGACAATATTGTGCAAAAACGATTGTGGTCAATGCTTGGTGAAGGAGCTCAAATGGTGGCCAAACCAGGACTAAAGGCCAGGAAGGTTTTACTGTGTATTTGGTGGGACTGGAAGGAAATCATTTATTTTAAGTTGCTTCCGTATGACCAAACACTAAAATCAGATCTCTACTGTCAACAACTGGACCGTCTGAAGCTTGCGATTGACCAGAAACGGCCAGAATTGACCAACAGAAGAGGTGTTGTGTTCCATCAGGACAACGCCAGGTCATACACGTCTGTAGTGACTCTCCAGAAACTCAGGGAGCTTAGTTGGGAAATTTCAATGCTTCCACCATATAGTCCAGACCTGGCACCAAGCGATTACTACCTTTTTCTCCCATTGCAGTGATAAGAAATTGGGATCAAGAGAAGATTGTGAAAATCGATTACTAGAATTTTTCTCCAATAAGAACCAAGACTTCTATGAGAGAGGCATTATGAAGCTACCTTTAAAAGGTCAACAAATTATAGAACAAAATGGTGTATATTTGGCCCAAATCGGACAATCCGAAACATGTTAAATAAAGTCATTAATTTCATGCAAAAATAATGGATTTCTTTTTCCCCAACCTAATATTTATATATATATATATATATATATATATATATATATATATATATATATATATATATATATATATATATATATATATATATATATATATATATATATATATGTGTGTGTGTGTGTGTGTGTGTGTGTGTGTGTGTGTGTGTGTGTAATATATCAAAATTATTACCCTTATAATATTTCTCTAAAATTCTCATTTTCCCATTCTCATTCTTTCATATCTATTTTACAAGCCACAAAATCTCAGAATTTAAAGGAGTGTTCACTGCTTAAATTCTTTCAAACCAGTCTTCCACAGCTAACTCTGAAATACATATTAATTTTCTGTCCACTTGCCACATTTTATATCTGTCTCAATAAAATGGTTCACTTTTCCAATGACATAAGTTCCTTTCTGGTGGTTATTATTGCTAGCTAAGCTCCTCTCTCTTGGGAAAATCTCTGCGTCATACCTCGGTGTCTGGAGACAACTTTGTAATTTAAAGTGTTTTTGTGATCATTAATTGCTCTTCTCCTGTCGGAGACACATGTCTTGTCTCAGTCTCGAATAAATTTGAAGTTCCACGTTGGACTTGTTTCTTTTTATGGTATGGCACGACTGAACACGTCTTATGCTCACTCATTCCCCAGTAAACCCGGGCAGTTAAAAATAATAGGGGGCTAAAATTTTCTAATGTGACATGCGGAATAATTACACCGTGTTACATATATATAGTATATATGCAATAAAGTTCTTCCTGAAAATTCAGTAACATTTTCTATGTACTCAAGAAAATGCTACCAAAAACAAAATAATTTAACGAGTTTGTTCACCTTATAATTAAGTCTTAATATTGAAAACCATACACGCTTTCTAATTTTCCTCTTTTTAGATTCGGAAAATAAAATTTTATTTTGACAGTCCAGACAAACCAGGAAGTCCGATTCCTGAACAATCTCCTTTGAAGTGAAGAATTATATTTTCTAGGTTAGAAATGAAGGAACAAACTCCTTCCAGACGTTCCTAAAAATAGTCTGCGAATAAAATATGGAGAATCCATAAAGAAGTAAAGTTTCAGCTTTTATATGCTTTCTAAAGAGATTTTCCTAAAGTCTTTTAAGATTCGTTAGTTCTGTAAAATATTTAAAACTTTATGTGCAATAACTGTTCTTTTTAACTCGGTATTTAAGGAAAACTGTCTTTTTGGAATAACTAAAGAGAGTTTTAAATTCTTTTGTATATAATTTTTCAGTTATCTTTTGTATTTATAGAACAATTTCTGTGCGGATTTCAATACATTTTTATGAAATGTTATTTAATCTTATTACGAAAGTAATTTCTTAAAAAATCATATTTATTTTAATATTTTGTCACATGGAACTGTTTGAAATCTCTGTTCAAAAATATTTCGGTTACCTTCATATATTGAATGAATACTTTTCTTTGTTATCTGTTTCAACTGTCGTATTAAAATCTTTGAATTTATAAAATATTTTTACTTCTTTGTACAAAGCAAAAGCATATATTGTAATCATGAGGAATTTAAGAATTCAAATTTCAAAGCAAATATTTAGATCATGACTCACTGAATTTTGAACGTTTTAGGTGTTAGGTCTGTATGAACTATTAAACTACCAAAACTTTAAGTATTCACTTTACCATTCCTTAACTAGTTATTACTAGTTTGCTCTTGACGTATCTCGGATAACTCAAAAACTGTTCGCTAAAATATTTTGTTGTCCAAATATTTTGTAGGACTCTTTTAACGTCTAATTGTTTACCTCATTTTCGGTGGCACGCCTGACTCAATACAACGAAAGATTTCAATATAACGAATAATTAGGATGTGGGGATTAAATGAGAAATGAATCACCGTAGAATGTCAAAATCTTGTAGTTGATTCTGTTATAACGACTGTTGAATTTATGTTTCATACTATTTATATTTTCTACAGTATTTAAGCCACTTCCCAATTTATTAGGTTATATTCAGGTTAATTAATGCTTAGTTTTGTACAACAGTTAAAGTCTATCATTATCTATTCAACAAGGTACTACACCATGAAACCTGCAAAGTAGTGTATTGTTGAGGTAATAAAATATTGGCTTTAATTTTCTCTACTACAATAGTTAGCAGATATGTCAGTTATGTATTTGAAAATATAATTACATTTAGCAGTGTTAAAAGTACTATTGATGATTATGTCATTCTAATGCTCACTTGCAATAAGAAAATTTTGCAACGAAAATGCTTATCGGAAATGTCTAGCTGAAGTAAGAGTCGCATGAAATTACAGTGAATGCAAATAATGTCACCAAGAATATCGCCAAGCCAAAAAATTTGACATTATACAGCATCATATGCCGGCAAAATTTAGTCACCAAGTTTGGTCAGTCGATGAAATAAATGCCATGTAACAAAAAAGGAATGAAAAGAAACAATGTCACCAAGTTACCAAATTTACCAATATATCGCCATATTTGGGGATAAAATTTTGTCATCAACTTTGGATTTTTGTCGACGAAATAAATGTAACCTATAGTAAAAAGAAAAATATATACATGTAACACAGGCATTTTACTTCGCCATTACACGGTGATAATAGCCCCTATTATTTTTAATTGCCCGTGCTTACTAGGCAATGGGCAGAACTTAAGTAAATTGCAGTCTTCCCGTTAAAACAACAGCGGAGTCAGTGGGATAACTTTAAATTTGAAACCAAACAAAACAAACGTCTTTTCAAGAAGAGATATCAGCATCGAATGATATCAAAAACACACTTCTATTATAATTTTTTTCCAACAGCGAGAAATTAGATGAATTCTTTCCCAAGAGACCGATAGCTTATCAAACGTTATGTAGCAACTTAGTCATGGAAGGATTGAAAGATTTTTCCTGGGCCAGCTGAAAAATGGGGTAAGTGGACATAAAATTAACATTTATCCTTCAAATCTGAGATTTTGAGAAGGGGGAAAAAAGAATTTTAGGTACAAAAATGTTGGTATATTACATACATATTTCCTTGCGAATGTCTGTTTATTTAGTTCCCTTTTCTTAACCCTTTGAGTATCAACATGATTTTTATTGAATTAGCTAAAAATGCCACGTTGCATAAATTGAAATACTCAATTGGTTTGGATTCTAAAGGTGGTGCATATTTTGGTCCAGACTTTTCATGAATAACATAAGAAGGCCGTGTTGCATTGTCTTTATTTACCACTATTTCCGAATAACTGGAAATGTCGTCATCGCCAATTTCACTGTCACTCAATTCATTATTTTCCGGACTGTCACTAATTATACATGGTCTTTTTTGCCGTGGATTTATAACGTCACTGTTGACGTTTTCAGCTTTTGAAACTTTCATATTTTAGTTTTCATGTTCCGATTCAATGTAGTCATTGTCATCCGCAGTACTTTCTACATATTCAAGTAATTTGCCGTCATTTTCAAATTCTCTGCTGGTCGAAGCCATACCTATATTTGTTATGATGCCTAAAATGTTTTTTTTATAAAAGAATGAAAGTGTAAATAAAAATAACTTACAATAGAGCAATTTCACGCAAAGTCACAACTACTTTAATACCCTTCTCATTCATTTTCATGTTAACGACAGCCAATAAGCAAACAATAAGCTGCTTTTCCCTTTGAAACGAAAGCCAGAATCGTTGAGATGTGTCCTACTGCGTGAAATCGCCCTATACTTTCTCTCGAATAAACAAATTTCACAATTTGCTAGAATCACCTAGAAATATTATCGTGCGCATGTTCCAATGCCAAAACTGGACAATTCTCAACATAAAGATGTAATGTATATCATGATACTATTACTTATAAATACACGTGAGAAATCAAAAAATAATAAACAAGAATCGACAAGTGTGAAATAGAGATCGTATTAGTTTTTGCGTCAGACAAGAGCACTATCGCTTTCCTGTCATTTTTGGCCAGTGTATTGAGGAGCAGATAGCTCTTCTCCGCACTCAAAGGGCTAAAATGACAGTCGAAAACCAACCCTTCACGTATAGAGCATAGAAAATAAAAATGTGATGTTTATAGGAAGGCTTGTTTCTTGCGAGACGTGCTGCATCAAGTACACTCAAATATATCAAAAATTATTGTCCCTAAAGTTCAAAATTCTCCCAACCCACGTTCTAGTTTTCTTAATCTTAGATTTCCAGCTAACCAAGATAAGTCAAAGATATATATCATTGATGTTGGCATTCCTACTCCTACATATAGAGCTTTCTTTCTTTTCTTTAACCCAACTGCCCATTCTCCCACGAAAAATTGAAGATATTTATAATTTTAATTCCATTAATTGCATTGTACCAATGTACTATACTACGATAGTCAGTACGTGCACACGCAGCTGTGGACAAAATTTCTAAGAAGAGTATAGACGCAGCTGTTGACTTAGTTTTAATGGGGACCCCTGCGGAGGAGTTATATCTGATGAAGTGGCCCAAGTGTGTACTTTACTGTGTTTCCCCTTTGAGAACGAACACTGGTGTTTGTGTTGTAAGTACATTACAACATGCATTTTTCCCAATAATGTTTTAGCCACAAAATAAAGGTTTATCTTAAAACCTCTTTCTTACGGGAAGTTAAAGTGAAAATAAAGGGCTTTTACTAATTATTTTTCTTTATCTTGAGTTAAGAGTATGAGCCCATATCGCCACGATGACTACAGATGTGTTACATAGCGGAGCAAGGCCTGCAATTAAAAATGTAGGTTATTTCTCCGCGTAATCGGTGAAGAAGTTTTTTCAACAGTTACATATTTATACACACACACACACACATATATATATGTGTGTGTGTGTGTATGTGACTGATTTAGTTTGTAGTCTAGACTTTTGTACACGATAGCTATTGAGACTGGGAAATACTGCTTAAAATCGATTACGAAATGTTAGCCTTCATACGCATCACGTGATTGGAAATTCCTGTTTCTGGAACCGAATAGTATTACCGTATATATATTAGATAAATAGACAAACATAGATTTAGATATAGATATGTATGCATATATATATATAGATATATGTATAGATATAGATAGATAGATAAATAGATAGATAGATAGATATGCCGGGGCACATATACATAAGGAGACTAATGTTCGCACAAATGCACCTACATATAGTATTACATCAATATATGTAAGTAAATATATGTGCCTACGTATATGTTAAACAGATATGTACGTCTAGTTTATTTAAGTAAGAATACGATGATCTCTTTATGCTGAAAATTTTTAAGTCGAATATTTACACGGAGGAAAAACTTTATTGGAAATACAGAAATAACCCTCGCTAATCCTAAGGGCATTTAATTTAGAAAAATTACTAGATTTTTTTTACAGAAAAATTTCATCCGTGTAGTTTGCAGAAATTAAAGTGGAGAAGAGACTGAGAGTATAATTAAAATCCCTTTCTCGACTCACCGTAAATTAAAAGAGTTAAGTAATATGTTCTGTGTGTGTGCCTTAGCAAACAAGAATTAAATACTGTTTAATTAAAGCCAGGGAGACGGAGAGGGGAGAAGGGAAAAACTTTTCTGCTTCATTTCATTTCTTTATTTTGTCCGGGTTCAGTTTGAGGGCGAAAATCCTGTGCGCTCAACAGTTTTATAACTGAAAAACTTGAAATGAACCTGTTACATTATTTCGTATGGCCAGAATTAATTCCAACCAGCGGTAACAAGTGCTCTTTCTCTCTGCTTATGTTTCACTAAAATTGTTTTTTAAAGTATATGCTTGTGTAAAATTATTTAAATTCTTTTGTAATTTTCCTGTTGAGTTGGTAAATTCAATTAATCCAATTAAGCGTGTTGTATTTTTTACCTCTCAGAAAATGAATTTAGCAATGTGATAATTTGAAAAGCCGCTAAAGTTGTTAAGGATAATTTAAAGAGAAAGCAAGCATTTCTACTTTGCTTAAACGCGAGACTATTTATAATAATTTTACTCTGTATCATTATTTTAAACTTAAAACCTTCTACTTGTTTCCAGTTACATGTTATATAATAAACCAGTTGAAGCAGCCGACTCCACCCAAACATGTATACGTGTGTATATATGAATAAATAAATATATATATATATGAATATATAAATATATATATATATATATATATATATATATATATATATATATATATATATATATATATTCATATATACATATATACATATATATATATATATATATATATATATATATGCATGTAATCCATTTTTATAAGACTCCTTGACAAGGAGAAAGCTCAACAGCTAGCAATAATAAAATGCAGTCGGGCCGACATTGAAGAGAAAGGCACAAGTCTACTTGAAACTTTATTCCAGAGCTGCTACAACTCACATCTATTCTACTGAACGACATACAAAGAAAAGTCCACAGAGATCACTCTGATCGAACAGACGTGCACCCAAGAGCGACGACAGAAAGAATTTTCTCACAGTAAAAGAAGAAACTTAATAAGCGAATTAAATGCAATATCAGTAAAAATGTGAAACCATTTTCCTCCGATAGCTGGAAAACGTGCTGAATCGACAGAAAGTTTACATTTTTAGAATAGAAATCTTTGGGAGGAATTTTAAGTGGAAAACACTCCTTTGATTAAACTATTATCAATCTGGGAAAAAGATTTAAAGGAATTAGAATGGGAGAGAGGATGTTTTTAAGTAAATATTAAAGTTAAATAATTTTGATATATTACATGCATATATATATATATATATATATATATATATATATATATATATATATATATATATATATATATATATATATATATATATATATATATATATATATATGTATATATATATATGTATATATATATATATATATGTATGTATATATATATATATATATATATATATATATATATATATATATATATATATATGTATACATATATTTATACATGTATGTATTTATATATTGCAGCATTGTAAAGCAGCATGAAGCATTATAATCTCCATAGCCGAATGGTCATCACTTTAGTCTCGTAATAAAAAAGACGTGAGACGGTAGCGACGATAGGATTTAAACTCCTTGCAAATATTTATATAAACCCTTTATTATGCTTTCCATTTAGCTATAAAAGCCAGAGATCTATCAGTGACAGAGAGTTCTGAGTTCAGAGTTGTGCAGAGCTTGCAATTGTACTTCGCTCTT
This sequence comes from Pardosa pseudoannulata, assembly GCA_032207245.1. Lineage (NCBI taxonomy): Eukaryota > Metazoa > Arthropoda > Arachnida > Araneae > Lycosidae > Pardosa > Pardosa pseudoannulata. Next base: position 196,620,842 of record CM063505.1, read on the forward strand.
TGAGTTGAATTTATGAATTAGATTAGCTCTACTTCCTGGGTGTGTTATTGTGTGCCCCATTAAGCCTTTAAGTGACAATATATATATATTATATTTATTTATATTTATATATATATATATATATATATATATATTTATATATATATATATATATATATATATATATATATCACAATCATTTAAACACCTAGCAACAGTAATGATAAATTAACAATTTTAGCTATAATTAATAAACTTTACGCGATTTTTTAATTTACCCAGGCTTGCTGGTTAAAGACATTTTCAAAAAATGTAGCTTTGACATCAGAAAAACTAAGTTCAAAATATCACTAGAAAGTCATATTTTATATTAAAAATGCATCGATCTACCGACATCATTACAGTGCAACAGCTAGACATGGAATGATCTAAGAATATAACATGTCAGCCAGTGAGCGATGTACTTGATTTTGTTCTCACCAGAATTAATCTTGATTAGTAAAAAGTTATGAGTCGAGAGTAAAACTTTATCATTTAAGACATCTGTGGCTAATGGTCATAAAATAGCATTTATACCTACATGAATTTTGATCATCGGGTAAAAAGAATCTAAATCGGAGAACACTCTTTTATCTGGCATTTTATGGCTGGAAAATCAGATATTAAAAAATGAGAAGAGGAAAAAGGGAGAATTTTGGATATCTTTTTTAGAAGTAATAAATTTTGATGTATTATAAGTTTATATATATATATATATATATATATATATATATATATATATATATATATATATATATATATATATATATATATATATATATATATATATATATATATATATATATATATATATAGATATATATATATATATATATATATATATATATATATATATATATATATATATATATATATATATATATATATATATATATATATATAACAGAGTTCACCCCTGAAAAATAGCACATATCGATTTAGTTCACTTTAAAATTATAATTTATTCAACATGATTTTGTGAAGCGGAGAGCATTTGAGGTGTGGGTGTTTCAAAAGATAGAAAAGATGACGATTGGTTGTCTAACGTGTTGTGGATCGATGAAGATCATTCTACACTCCGAAGGTCTGTCAACTCCTACAACTGCAGAATTTGGGCTACCAAAAATCACAAAGCTTTCGGGCAAACTCCACTGCAGGATGAAAAAGTCCCGAGGTGTTTCCATTTACCCCATCTATCATTATCGGGACCTTTTTCTTCGAGAAAATGCTTGATTCTGTTTTGTAACAGCTAGAATGTCGAGTGAGATGTACGCCGTTATGTTACAGAATGGCATGATCCCTAAGCTGGCTGATAAACATCTATTGGGTGGTATGATTTAGATGCAGGATAGCGCTCCACCCTTCCTAGAAGTGGGAAAGATCTTTTGAATCCGTCGTTAGGTGAGGATAGTGCGCTGAAGCTCCACTTTTATCATGTTTGTCCTCCCAGGTCCCCAGATCTCACTCAGTGGAATAGTTGGCTCTGGAGCTATATGAAGTCGCAAGTCTACGGTGACTGACCGAAATCAACAAAGATACTAAAAAACAATCAAGCGCAAACCGGGTCCATATTGCCGTGAGGCCCTCCAGGATTATCCCGGCTGCGGCGAGCAAGTATGGGGCCAACCCACCCCACACTAAACCCTTCGAAGTACCCGGCCCGCGCCCGTCGCACCGCAGGCGCCGTTTGCGGGCGAAAGCAGAAGACGTGCGCTGATGTGGAGAGGGAATTTGGAACACTACTGGATGCTTAGTAGACCTCCTGACGCCGGAGTTAGTGAAGATGGAGCGAACCACTCGGACAGAGAGGAGAAGACAAAGCCATTGAAGAGAATTTTGCTCGTTGCACCAAACAGGACTAACACCGAGGGGCCGAAAAAGAGAGACAGGAAATTTTGAGAGGCGACACTCGCAATCCTGGACCTCGGGACCATCACTCAGGGGGTCATTGTGACGGAACTTTGGCCCACCCTGCGGAACCCCCGTGACTTGGCGTGCTCGAAAAAGGGAACGCTGGAGTTTCGCATAGCTCCAAGAATCGAAAAAAACCCTAACCTAACCTAAACCTATCCTGGCAAAAAAAAAATAAATAATTAAAAATAAAAATAAAATAGAAGGGTTCCCAGTAGGAGTGGGTCCTGCTGGATTAGCTGCGATGTCAGCCTTGAGGGTCCGACCTCGGCTTACGCGAACCACTCAAAAAAAAGGGGGGAGCTAAAAAAGGAACGGTGGTCCCCTTGGGTGGTTGGTTCCAGTTGAGTTAACTGCGCCGGCCTGCCCTTGGGTTCTAACCCTACCATGCCCTCCCTCTGCCTGGATCTTTGATTTCCCTTGTGGGAGACCTATTGTCCGGCTCTGAGTTTGGGTAATCCTAACGGCCAAAACGTGGACTTCCTGGTAGTCCGGGGGAAAATTTGAAGCTCAAACTGAGAGGGGAGAGGCGACTATAACGCGGGATCGGTGCGAGCCTGAAGGACGTGAACCTAAAAAGAAGCGTTGATGGAAAGGATAGCGTTAGTAAAGATAATTAAAAAGTAGACTTACCCCACTGAAGACACTACATCTGGAAGGAAACTGACAAGATTAGTCGCCTAGTGTGTGTATATGAGTGTAGCCCCCTGTCGAGTAATTTTATAATTAAGTTTAAAAAAAAAAGTAGGAGTTCGTGGATTTGAATCCCACATTGACATGGATGTTCGTAGCCGTTCGGAATCGGCTTTAAGCTGTAGGTCCCGGTTTCATTAGCCCTCGTGTTGCAAAAAGTAGACCCTAGCACTCCAAACCAAACCAAAAAAAAATAGTTAGCTTAAGAATCTTGGGATAGATGCGCTGGGCCTAAAGGTCGAACAGGGGGGGGCCTGGCTAGGACCGTGACTGACAGAATGACCCAATAAATCGTGCATTGTTGTGCCAAGCAAGCTTACCAGCAACTTTGCCAAACATCAGAGGCGATTATTTTTGTGCCAGCAAGCTGGCTTTTTTTAAAGAAAGAAAGAGAGATTAATTAATTAATTTAGTCTATCCAACTAACCAACCAAGACCAACCAACTATCAACCCAAACCAACCAACTATCAACCAAAACCAATCAACTATCAACCAAAAATTGTAGTCTGCCAGAGTCCTAATGTTGTGGTGTGTGTAGTGTGTGGTCAGTGTACTTATATTTCCGATTTTCACCATCAGTACTTGACTTGTGGCATGTGTGGTTTATTTTAGATGTTAGTCTGTTGCTTGTTGTGCTTTTATGTTATCAATATTAAGCCCTAGCCATTTCATTATGACCATTGCTTTCTTCTGGAGATTGTGTGGTTCGGTAGTTGTTTATACCAGAGAAACTTGTTCCTATCTGTTTTTTTTTCGTTATGTTTCGTTTTTCTTATGTTATGTTTTTCCCTTATGGATTTAGGGAGCCGTCGACCTACGAAAGTACAATTGCTCTATGCTCGCCATCGGGCTGCACGTCTTGCCTGGGCAAGAGAGCACAGAGACTGGATTGTAGTGGACTGGAAACGAGTAGCATGGAGTGATGAGTCTCGATTCTGACCCCTTAACGCCGATGGGAGGCTGGGAATATTGCATCAGGCCCATGAGGCCATGGATCCTACATGCCAGGGTGAAACTGTAGTTGGGCATGGTGGCTCAAAGATGATCTGGGGTGTTTTTCGTGGCACTGTTTGGGAACTTTGATGAGTTTCCTAACCGTCCTCAATGAAATTTAAGAGTTGCTGTGTGGTCACCTCCATCCGTTTATACTGTTCTGTTGTATGCACAGTAATGGAGTTTTCCAGCAAGGCAACTGTACCTCTCACAAGTCCCGGTTGGCTACTGGCTGGTTGGATGAGCATTCCTCTGACTTTTCTGTCATAAATTGGCCACTTAAAATCTCAGACTTAAATCCTATTGACCATCTTTAAAATGTTTGCGAGTTCGGTCAAGAGAAAAGACGGTACTCCAATTCTATGAAGTCCAAAATCGGTTCGTCCAATACATAATATTTTATTTGCCATATTTCCCATTAGAGATACTTTCCAGCGAAAAATGTGGCAGTTTATCGCCATTTGTCACTATTTCTCGAACACTGTAAAGGATTTGTGAAATTCAAAGGAAACTGAGGGACCCATGACAGTTGATATAGATAATAATATTGCTGTATAAGTTCATTATATTAAGAAAATCATGTCATTTGATTTATTTTGCTGCAGTTTGAGCAAAAATTATTGCAATCCATTAACATTTCCCATATAAGGGAAAATATTGAAAATAGTAGTTATCTCCTTTAAATTTTTTTTCACAAACAATATATTTCTGACATTTTGATGATTATAACGAACAAAATTAAATAGAATAATTTTTTTTCATTTTTTTTCAAATATATTCCACAGTTAAGGGGTTAAAGACGAGTCCGGACGCCAAAACAAATGGATCCTAATGATTCTGTAACAATGAGTTACACTGCTGGACAACGCCAGAGCGAGAGATTGACCGAGGGACGAGGGCGATGTCAGTGACCCCCCTTCGACCCCATTGGACAAGAGAGGTGGCTAACGCGGGTCAGTCATCTTTGGCCTTGGCAACAGAAGCTGTTGGATTTTTTGCTCAGTATATTTAAAGGCCCCTTCGGAGGAAAGACGAAGCGAAGAGAACTTCAGCAGTGGCAAGGAACACTCAACTTTTTTTGTTCGTCTGAAGACAGTGTGATCAGCGGGAGTTGCTTCCATATTCTAGCGGTTTACGGCGTCTCCATATTGAGATTGAATATATTTTATTTTCGTCACCAGACTGTGCAAAATTAGATTTGTAAGTAAAAAAAAAAGTCTGCAAAATGCTAAGTCTGCGCTCATTTGTATCTGGTGTCTTAACTCTTTGTGTTATCTCAACATGACCTGGTATAAGTCATTGGTACGTAATAGATTTCTAGATGAACACGACACCGACTTATTTTTAACGAACTTCCTCAACTTGACGTAAAATGAGGTTGACATCCCTGTGTAAGGTAAGCTATTTAGAACTGACATAAAAGGATTGTAAAATACTGACGGGATATGAAAATTGTGGTCATGGAATGAAAATGGGACTCTTCAGACTTTTCACAGACAGATACTATGCATATTTGAATCGAAAATAAAACTTCTTGCAAGGCATACAATTCGTGATAATTCTATCTCTAGAAAAGTTGCGTTGCTATGGATTTGAAGACAGATAATACATGATATGTATATGTATGTCTGTCAAGTTAAAATCTCAGATTTCAACCAAACATTTACAAAATATTATTTCTTTATTTAAGAAATTATTAAGTGTTATTATTAAGTGTTTGTTAAAAAGTTTATATTATTATAATCTAGATTAGATTTTAAATACTAATGTAAACCAAGTATATTATTGAGTTACATCAATCGTTTAATTTGCATACCATTTTAACCCCAAACTACAAAGAATAATCTTTTAATTAGGAAACAGCAAAAGAGAAAAATTTAGAGAAGTACTTTGAACAATGGGTTTTTTGAAATAATTATAATGATTAAAGATACATATTAACCGAAAATTACTTGAAAAATTGAAACATTTAAATTTTTCATCAAGGTAAAAATCTTTTGATATGCTAAAAAAAAAATTAGGCATAACTTAGTAGCAAGAAAATTGAATTTATAAGTAAAAACAATACACTAAACATATCACTAATGATTCCTTACTTTTGTTTCGGGTACCAAATTATTAAAAAAAATTATATCAGTTATAAATCAAAGATTTTTTTAGGTCATCTGATTTTAACATATTTTCTCAATCACCGTATTGCAGATTTGCAGTCTTTCGTTATTTTGCTGGCGCCATCTATATGTAGGTTACGACAATATTTCTGCAAAACCGCAGAGATACTAATATCATTCATAAAATTAAGAATATTTTGCAGATGAAAATATATAGTATCAGTTAAACGAGTAAAATTTATAAAAATGACTTAGTTTAATAATTTTGCTAAAAATTGCATATGATATGGTATATAAAATGATAAAAAAAAATTTATTTTACAAATAAATATCAATATAATTTTATTTATTACTGTTTATCGATAACCGTCATTTAGATAAATTCCTTAAATAAAAAATTAACTTTTGCTATATAACATTCTACGAGTTAAAAAATGTGAATTTTTTAGAATTTTCATCCTTGAAAATTTGAATCCGGAATAAAATCGAACCCAGATCTATTTATAGTTACTTAGCATGCAACAAATAAAAAAAGGTGATATATATAACTGTGCGCTATTTTTTAACTTCATATTCATACTGAGAAAAATTCCTGATTTTTCATTGATAGAATGTTATTCAGTAAAAAGAATGAAATAAATGCTTTGACATTATTGCCATGTGTGAAATAACAAAATAGACAAAATAATATCTGCTGTTATTAAAGGTGTCAAAGTTTGTTTTATGCACAACTTATAAATAAATTTTGCCATTTAGTGTAATTTATCAGAATTTTTTGTGTATTATATATCTTTATTTCAGGATTAAAATGTTAAACTCCATTATCTTTCTTAAGTTAGTGCTGCCATCTGTTTAACTATAGAATCAACTTTAATACCATAAGGTCTAATTGCTGTGCTGCCATTTAATTTTTGGCATACAGGCAAAATATATTTTAACTCTACAAAATCAGCTGCCATTATTTCAGAGTAATGAAGGTAAGTGAAGCTGGATGAAGTTGAGAGGGGCTAGCAACCGAGTGCCGAATCATTTGCTTTGCGATGCTCAACACACTATTTCCTTAATAGTTGATGGCCAAACGATGGCCGATTGGTTAGGTGCTAGCCTTCGGTACCAGAGTTCGTGGGTTCGAATCCCAGTGTGGCATGGATGCTCGTAGCCGTTCGGAATCGGCTTTAATCTGAAGGTCCCGGTCTCATTAGCCCTCGTGTTGCAAAAAGTAGACCGTAGAACTCCAAACCAAACCAAACCTTAGTCGTTGCTAATTTTACTCAAAGCACAGAGATCGTCAAGCACTTAGCTAGGATTTAAAGAGGGGGGGGCGGGGAAATTAAGTAGAAATTATTGTATATGGCGATACATTATTGATTTTAATATTAATAGTGGTAGCGTTAATAACTTGATGAGGAGGAAGAATTATAGCATGATGGGGAAAGGTACGCTTAATAATAATTGCAGTGCCTCTCATGGGCTGATTTGGACTAGGGTAGTTATTCCTGCATGTGGTGTAGTCTTTCATGTTGAGTTTATCCTCTGGTCGCAGATGGGTTTCTTTGAAGAGAACAATATCAGGTAAGCCCTCGTTTACGAATTCCCGGAACTCATGAATCCTAGCTTTAATTGCATTGCAGATCCAAAACTGTTAGATACCCAGGTTGTACTATTAAAAGTCGGTGGGTCTTGGATAAGACCAGAGAAGAACGCCAACATGCATGCCTTATTGGTCGTAGCCTTGACCATATTGGATTTAATTTTCTTAAGTTTATTATAATTTCTTCAAAGTTCTGAATACCCAATAATTGTTTAATGTCTGTGAGAAGCCTGACAATTTTGCAGATTGATTGTTCGAACTAGTTATGAAATTAGAAGAAACAAAACTAGGGGATTGGGGGATAGCTGTAGGTGATAGCTGTACGGGGGATGCAATGGTTATCCGGCCAACAAACTGCATCCGCCACATCCGGCCACTATACCAGTTAATTGGCAGTAGCTGAATATTACAATCACCTGGAAGTACATCCGGCCAAAAATTATACACCGAGAAATAAGATAAATGTAACAAAAATGCAAAATGTTAGACAATGTATAATATGAAAAATAAAGCTTTATGGGAAAAAATTGGGTTTATAAATTTCATTACAAAAAATCCTAAATCATTCCTTTTTCAGTCTCAACTGCAAAATTGTGTTGTTGCATCTGAGAGCACAAACGACAAAACTTACTGTTTATGAGGATAAAAGAATAAAGAATATTTACTAAAAAAAAGTGGGAATATGTTCTTGAAATTTTTCATACACTAACATAAGAACCATTAAAAAAGGGAGGTAATTAAAAGACTATACAATACATTTTTTTAATTAAATTTGATTTTTCTAATTAAATAATGTTGAATTGAAATATTGAGTACTGAAACTATCCACTGCTACTTAGCTTTTCAGTCAAATTCCAGGCTGTATTACATAGATTCGTAAATGACATTCTCTCGATAGAATATATTCTGAATATCTACAGGGGATTCCAGCAATACTTGTTTCCACAAAAGTGATGTTCTTTAAGTCATATCTACCTATGAAATAAGATTAAAATTTAAATGTTACTACTAGGTCATTGCTAATTTTCGTCAAAATGCATCGATAATTAAGCTTTCTTTTTTAAATGCAACTTGCATAATGTTTCATTCAAGACTTTTCATAAAGAATGCTTGAGAATTCTTTTTAAGGTATCCGTCTACGTTCGGAGAACTTTTTTCTTTAAACGTAGAAACTAGTTCATGTTTACATTTTTAGAATTATTTTTTTATATTATCATAGAGAATTGCTCTTAAAAAATTTATTCCTGGAGAAGTATTTATAAAATTTCTAATAAATGAAGAAAATTTAGTAAAAAAAATCGGGTTTTTTCAAAAGGTCTAGTTTTTTAATAAATTAAATTATTTCAATATTTTTTGATGCAACACATTTCTTATACACTGGACTAGTGAATCACCTAAAATCTTTGCTTAATTTACATCTGGTAAAAAATTTTGGTCCTTCAAAATCATACACATAGAATTTTTAACGAATTTTCATTACCTTTATATCTAACTAGGAGTGTAACATCATTAAAATTATCCAAATTTAAAGCTTTTAGGTCATTCACTAGTAAATACTATCAAAAGCATTCATAATAATTTTCAACAAAAATTTTAAGAACTTTTTGAGAAATCACATTTCAAGTTTCAACGTTTTATTAAAAATACCGTTCTGAGAAAAACGCATTTGAAATTTATGGAAAGCAATTTCAACTATTAAATATTAAATACGTTTAAAATTCTCCACACTTTCTTTTTTCAAAACTTTCTAATTGCCAAGTTGCTAATTATTAAAAATACTAGAAAAATGTTTAAACTACTCTTCATGAAAATTTAAAAAGTTTCGTCCAAAAATTGCTCTTTAAAAGGCTTTAAATCCACAACTTTCGGTTCCGAAGTCTCTATTTCCGTTTTGTTTTGACAGCTATCACTGATGTTTAAATAGTTGTAAATTTTCTTTAAAATGCCGTAGAGACAAAAAAAATCAGATTTAGAAGCCTAAAAGTTGAAATTTTACAATAAAGAAATAAAAAAATATAATTTTTGGCAAAAAATGACGTTTTTAACGTAGACGGATACCTTAAATATTGCATATTTAAAGTTATGAAGAAACTAAAAGTGGGGAGTTAAAATTGGAATATATCTAGTAAAGTATTTAGTCACCAGGTAATGGAAAATATGCAAATAAAATATATACAAAATATGAAAAACATTGTTCATGGAAATCAATAGATGTCTAGGGAAATTGATTACGTAATTCAGAGGTTTTGGTGAAACACTCGAATTTAATCCGTTAGTTTAATTAGATATATCATTCCCAATAGTCTAAATGTTTTAGTTGTGTCAATTTATTGACATTTTGAGTTAAATAAGTGAGAACAGTAAATTTTAAATTTAAATACGATGTCGAGCCAAGCAAAAGAAATTGCGAGCAAAAGGTTGAACATTTAATTTACAACATTTAGGTTTTATATTTCAATTCTGTAGAAATCAATTTATAATTTAAATAATTTTAACTTTGAATTTTAACTTAAACAACGAATACCATGCAAGATTTTTAAATAAGGGATTATTGAAAAAAAAGTAATTTAATGAGTTTCAAGTGTTAGTAAAGAATTTCAATACTATAGTTAGGTACCAGTCATTTTCCCCCATTTGAGTTTAAAGTTTATTTCTATAGCAGGAACCTAACGATTATGATTGTAACTTTAAGAATTCACGAGCAAACCAGTACAGTGCGAAATCGAAGGGGAACTTGAAAGAAATTATCAGTAAAATGTCTTACCTTTTAGAGAGGAGATTTGGGATGTACTTCTAAGGTCTACTTTCATATTAAGTTGTAAGTGGTGTCCAAAGTAATGATGCCCATGTGTTGTGCAAACAGACTTCTTGGTTTATATCCGTACATATTACGCCTGGGTATCTGAGAGTTCGAGTGGTGACTCAATGGTAAAAGAAAAACTTTCCTGGACAAATTTCCTTCAAACATATTTATTTAGTTTCTAAAAAATGCCTGTTCTCAGAGATGGGGGCACAAAATTCCAAGGAAAGTTGAAATATTATTCATGGCGCGGAAACCCAGGGTAGGCGAAGGCCTTCAGAACCAAACATCTGCTAGGTATTTTGAGTATCACAACGTGATATACTCCATTCCACTGCTCTCAAGACACTCTCAACTTCAACAGGTTGCACTAAACTTCGGCGTTGAAATTCATTCCCCTCCTAATCTGGTGGACGCCTAGCCTAATTGCTTTATAGATGTTATTTTTCAAGGCTGTTACTTACAATAGGCAGAAATCTATTGATTTGTGAACGCCTCGCTTCCACCCGCTTGAATTCATAAGTACAATAAATGTACATTTTCACATTTAAGTTTTTTTTAATATTTCTAATACATCGTTTTTAAACCTACACTTTACGTGGAATTTTGAAAAATTATTTTTCAACTTTGCCTTATTCACGTTCTGGGGCGGAGCAACCTCGTTAGGATTACGTTTCAGCAACTTTTATTTTGTCAGCATTTTACTCAAGGGCGACGCCCCTAACACGGGAGCCCCGTAGCAAATGCCACCTTTGCCATGTCCTAGTTGCGGCCTTGATTTCCTAGCAGATATTTGTGATTGAAAAAGAGAAAAGATAGGTGGAGTCTATCTGCTTTTACTGAGTTGCGTTCAGTCTGCGAAAGTGGACTGCGGCCAAAGAATGAAATTGAACCTCTCCATGCAGTCTAGCAAGAGGGAAAATTTTTCTGATAACACCTTTTTCTATGGCATATGACACACTCACACACGGGGTCAATTTGTCAATTTTCTTTCCAAGAAACGGTCTTTTAAAATTTTAAAATTTAGGGAAAGGACCAGTCTCTTAAACCCCCTCCCTTGGTTACGGCCTTGCAGTTAAGGCAAGAAAAAATGCGTCTCTCCCGCTCACTCCTTTCCTTTATATTTCCCTCATGTTTGATAGCATAATAGCTGATTTAAATTTTTTAATCCAGTTTTTTTATGTAAGGCCATTTTTTATACATTGATTCGTTAAAGTTTATGAAGTGGATGTTTGCATCCATTTTTTATACATTAATTCGTTAAAGTTTATAAAGTGGATGTTTGCATCTTTGTTCTGCAATTGTTTCCCAGTTGATCTTTCTCCTTTAATCATGTTTAATTCTGCATACAAATTCAAGAGTTAAAAAAAAAGAATACAGTATGTCAAAAAAAAATTAATACCAAAAATCAGCATGCGGAAAAAAGGATATATATATGCTACAAAATCCTTATTTGTTTCATTCTTGAAAGTTTCTGTGTTTTGAACATTTTTCTGTAAAAAGAACCACTCAGCAAAATAAAAGAAAAAAAATTTTTAAAAACTGGAGGTGCCAGAAAGTAAGTAGTCTTTCAATTTTTAAATAAACCAAATAGAAAAATACTATTACATCTAAACAAGTTTCAATAGAACAATTTACTTTGAAACGAGTTTTACTTCTTTGAACTCAAATAAAGAGCAAGTTACAAATTTAAATATTTTGTTTGTTTCACTTGACTACAAATTTATTTTACCTTTGTAATACAAAAATAGTATTCCGTGTGTACAGTTCGTGTGTCTAGAACAGTGATCGGCAAAATTTAGAACTTCACGGACTACCACATGCAGAATTTTTATTAGGTGGACCACCATATGCATAATTTTTATTTGTCAGATTACCAATTATATGAATTTAAAATTTAAAAAAAGGCGGAAAATCTTTATATATATAAAAACTCTTTTGTCCGTGTGTTTGTAATAGAACTCATCCTAAACGGCTGGACTAATTTTAATGAAATTTTGTGTACGTAATTAAGTTGATTCGAGAATAGTTTAGATTCACAATTTGATCCGATAGAAAATGTTTTTTCTATTAAAAATTCAGAACTGCTCGCTTATTGAGATTATTATAATGCTGCTTGAAACCCTACGCTGCCAACGTGGCGCAATGGTCGGCTCAAAGGGGTTCAGGTTTGGTTTGGTTTGGAGTGCTACGGTCTACTTTTTGAAACACGAGGGTTAATGAGACCGGGATCTACAGCTTAAAGCCAATTCCGAAAGGCTACGAACATCCATGCCACAGTGGATTCGAACCCACGAACTCCGGTACCGAAGGCCAACACCCTAACCAATCGGCCATCGTTCGGCCAAAGTGGGGGGGGGGGTTCAGTATGACAATCCTAGGATCGATTCCCCGTACAGGCGACGTAAGAATTTTAATTTAGTGTAATTATGTTTGTGAGGACTATACGCGTGGTGGCGGCAAGTATTTTTAAAATAACTTTTTTCTTACTTTTCCATCAAAATGGTCCAATTTATGATTTATTTAAAAACATTTTACAAGTTTTGGATTTACAGAGTTAAAACAGGACAACGTCTGTCGGGTCGTTTAGTATATTTATAAAATAATAATCAGATTTTGTTAATACAAAATATCCATATTGAAAGTAAAAATGTTACATCGTAATTTTAAAAAACTTTCCTGAATGGGTTAAGAATGTCTACATAAAGGACGGGATTCTTTTATAAAGAATCCCATTCTGTTAACACAACAGAAAGATGTTTGGAGCTATATTATAAACAATATCACACATTCAACACAGTAATGCCTGAATCTTTATGCTCTTTTTCAATGTGTTTTTGAAAATGCATACCCAGTAGCGTCATACCGCCTAATTCATCATAATTGATAAATTATATCCCCTATATAATAATAGCCTAAGCTATCTGTCCGTCTGTCTTCGAATTTATGAAGCGGTTTTACCTAGAATGGACAGAGGCATCCATATTAGATTCTTGATGAGTTGTTGTTAGCAACGTTCGAAATCCACCCCTTCCCTCCTTTTTTAGCTGTTAATGCCATTATTTCAAGCCTTATTTTCCCCCGTTAAGAGCAGGCGATTAAGTTTATCAATTTGTGACAAAATAAATAAGTTAGGTAAAAAAATAACATTTTTTTTTCTAGCATTATGAAGTTATATCTTTAACCATCTCATTTAATTATTTCTTATTTAAAATTACTTAAATATCGTCTGCATTATTTTCATACTTTTCATCGCTGAACTTAGATATTGCTTGAATAATTTTCTTTTGTATTTGGTTTAAATAATAGATTAGGTACATGTGTGATAATTTTAAATATAATCATCGATTATTTTTTGTTGCAATGAAAATTTTGTCACTGGTATTAACAACAAATTCTGTCTACTTCCAGGATGTAGTGGAAATGATAGTTTCATTCCTTTATTTCTATTAATTAATGTAGCAAAAAAAATTGAGAACTTAACGATAATTCCGACGTAGCTAAGAAAACTTTGTATTATCTTTCTTCATGAATTCAACGCGATTCTAAACTACATTCACAGTATCGGGAGACTTTAGAAGAGTATGAAGGTAAACAAATTATTGAGCGTGTACCAGATAATTCTCAGCCAAAAAACAAACCATTTTTTTTACCAGCTTCAGAGGGTATTTTGCAATTCTGGAAAATTAAAAATTTTACTGATCCCGTCAAACGACGGGCTATATATTAATGCTTAGTAATAAGCAAGAAATTAATTTTTCTATTATACACGATTATGTATGATTTTTTTGCTGATTATTTCCTTATAATATTCTAAATCTTCCTTTTTCTCTGATAATGACTTTAAATATTTGTATTAGAAAGTAAGGGTTTTTCATTCATTTATTTAACATAAAGCCAAGTCAAGTAGATAATAGAGATTGGATTAAAAAAAATATTTTTTCAGTGTTATCAGAAAAAAATATTCAAAAGAAAAAGAATCTAATTTTTCAAAATGCTTTATTGACCTCCTTTGTCATCGCAATTTTATAAAACGATGTCTTTGAAACCTATTTTATCAAAAGCCATTTCGAAAAAATATAAAAACAGTGAATAAAAAAAGTTGGTCCTTTTTACTCGCATTTAAGCATTTAAAAAAATTATTATAAATTCTCAAACTTCAAAGAAATTTTTTGTTTGTTTTTTTGTTTGGCAGAAAATTCCATTTGTTGAAGTGTTAATATTAAACTTAACATTTTTTGAATGATTTGAGATATTTTATTAAATACCTTGATAGAGATTAAATCAGTTTTTGCATCATTATGCTTCCCAAAAAGAAATATGCATGCCTCCTAACAACATTTATAGAGTTTTGTTCTTTTTTATGTGTGTGTAGGTAGAAATTTAATTTTAATTACCTAGAAGGATTTCGTTCAAAAATAGTTTTACTCTCTTAATTGTATTTTTCTGGTGTCAACAAAGTTTTGATCAATTACATTCTAAAACCACCCCTTTTTAAATACCTTTACTCGAGACAGACAGACACACATACACACACACACAAAATGGTCATAAGCAACCCGAAGAAGATTCATCGAATGTTAATTTCTACACTGACGTCGTGGTTGGTTTTCCCTATAAAAGTGACGAACCCGGCATTCGTAGCATTTCCCATTTTCTACCTTAGCATGGCGCAGTCTGAGATAAATTCACATTAGTTACTATTGTGAATATTTTTTGTATATTAATGACTCCCAGGTCTATCACCGCAAAGCAATCAGGAAAGTCTCAAAAGGATTGTATTGTCAACGCGTTATGTCTGTATCTTGTGGGACGGACGCAGTTGCAGGTGAATGTGACAAAGCCAAATTCGTCACGTATCGAATTTCAGACTTTATGTATGGAGTATTTCTATAACCGGGCTCTTCAAATGATTTTGGAAGTCTTGTCATCCATGCCGATGCCAGAGGACGGACCCTTGGAGAGTCAGACATGTTGTCTCCATTGCTGAGCCAATAAGGGAGAAGAGTTTTGGTCAACTACAGCCTTTTTGGGCCAGGATCGGCGAATTCTCTTTGAGTATTTCCTGGACAGTCCCTGGAATGAAGCTTGAAAGGAGTCGGAGATGATAGAGGGGCTGGTCTGTGATTTTTTTCGAAAGAGGTTTATCTCTCGAAATTGTGCTCATCTACGACTGTTTTTTGAGAGTTGTTTTTTCTCAAAGTTGTGTTCCAATTCTCAGTCTCACACACGTGGAATTTTTGAATGTACATAAAGTAAAATTTTCTGTACATATTAAATAATTTGTGGAACGAAACTAGTTTTGGTTCATGTGAATGGTATCAACATTAAAATTTTACAACTGCAACCAAATTTGGTAGCAGCGATGAAATTAAGTAGATTTTATAACTAAGTGGTAGTATTTTATAACTAATGCGAAACGCCTCGAAAGTCATCATCACAGTGTGTTGTGTTAACACCCAAGTGTGATAAACCACGTGATGTCCCCCTCGAAGCTTTAAGGAGAAGGAAAAAAATAACAGTAGAGTAGCGAACTGTTATCATAGTACGGCCCGCGACATGAGCTAACTAAATCTACAGACTTGGTTTATTTAAATCTACAAATCTACAAACTTGCTGATATCAAAGAATAAAATTGTTATTGTTGATACTTGGCGTCATCCTTCAAACTACACCACGAGCCATATATATATATATATATATATATATATATATATATATATATATATATATATATATATATATATATATAAAGTGGTGCCCTGACTTGACACCCAACACCAGGTTCGCTGCGCGCATCGGGCAACGCGGAGTCTTCGATGAGACGCGACGAAGGACGGACGTACGATTGACCTCGAGAGACGCTCGTGTTTTTGGAGGGCGGCGGACGACGGCCCTCTCAGCATGCAACAGAGCTTGCAGACGGCAACTCTCCCATAAATTTAAAAGGACTGGAATTGTGCGACTAGATTATTGAATGTTTATTAATGTCCATTATTAAATTGTGTTCGTCAAATTAAGTCTTGGTTAGTTTTAATTCTGAGTGAAGTTACTGTGACATCTACCTGGTATCCCCTTGTGGAAGTACCACATATATATATCGTTGGTATTAATATATTTAAGGCTCACAGAAGGAAAAAAATTATTTCTAATTTACACATTTCAAAAGTTATTTTGAGGGTAAGTGGATTTCTATTTATTTTGGTTAATAAATTTACTGTGTCCCGCTAAGGGGAATTCCGGTTTTATAAATATTCAACCTCTTTAGTCTATCGGTATAATAAGCATAAAAAATATTGGTTCACAAAACATTTAAGATACTAAAATCTATTAGAAAATTATTTTAAAATTAGATACAATACTTTTATGAAACTTAAATCTTCCAACAACATTAATTAAAAATGTTCCTACTGAACTGCATATTACCCAATTGGTTGTATTTTCCCACTGCATTTTCAGCATTTATACAAAAATAAAACTGGGTATCCCTTTTTACGTATGTTAAATATAATTTTTTTAGAGCATGTCAAATTGTACAATATTTTAACAACTTTTTCTTTGCTTAATGATATTAAACTCCCTGTAACTTGATAAAATATTTCAGAATTTAAAAACACATACATAGTTTTACGACAAACATACACCTAGTGAAAAAATAATACACCTGGTGCATTTAACAGTCACTGATGATACAAAAAAATGAAAGGCAAAATTAATTTTTAAGTTTAAAAATAAAAGCGTGTAAAAATATGCAGGTTTTAGTGAAGTAAAATAATTATTTTACTGAGAAAATTTCATTTGATCAAGAATATGCATAGTTTGACTTTTTTAAGACAAAAAACATTTCATATTTCTTTTCGAGTTCTATCAGGTCTCTCGTCCCCTTAACCCTGTTTTTGGAACAATAAAAATATAGTTCCTACAATTTTAATGGTTCCTTGGAATAATTTTTCGATTTCAAACAATCACCACAATCTCCAGTATTTGTAATTATTTATACTTCTGTTATTTGGATCGGTATTTTGTGAGTTTCAGCAAATTCATTGCTGAATATAATTTTTCATCAAGTACATCTCTGAAATCAAGACGAATAGTTTAATTTTTTTTTTTTTTTTTTTAAACTTCACTTTACATTACTATACTTACATAAGGCAGATAATAAAGTGTCATGATATGTTTCTTTTTACTTCCTTATAAGAAGTAAAGGAAGCTTTATAACCACGAAAAATACTGTTTGGTTCTGAGTCTACCACATTTCTGACGGGGGTAAGATCTCAAAATGTAATGGCAGCCCTAAAGTGAGAAGCTCATATTTGTAGATGGCAAAACTTTATCACCTAGTATATTTATTAAGGTAACCTCTCAATTTGTAAAGGCAACCCTGATATAGAAATTCATGTTTGTTGTTGGCAAAAATTTATCTCCTTTTACATAATAAACAGCCCAAAACTTTTTTTCTTCTTTGGATAACATTTCTGGACACATTCTGTTTGATAGTGGCTGTATTAAAAGTCGCTTTTACCATGAATATAAATCTTAAAATACAACAAGATATAATTGACAAGAATGCTGTTTTTGGAGATTAAAATAATTTAATCAGGTTTTATAGGGATTTAAAATGAAATTTATTTTATAATTCAAGTTATAATTGTTGAAAACATAGAAATTGGCTAAGGGAATTTGATAAGTCTTTTTAAATTTTAAAATGCTTATGGTACTTTTCGAATTTGAATTATTTTTATTAGTTCTTCTTTTTTCGTGTAATATACATACATAGAATATAAACATTTAAGTTCATTAATCAATTTTTCCTTTTTCCTTCATTTAAAAAGTACAATACTTTTTTTTTTAATTTTAAATTTACTAGCAGTAAGTTTCATGGCTATTTACCTAACCATAATTGTGCATTATATTTTTACTATTTTACTATTTTGCTGTTTGACTTAAAAATAGTTACTATTCTCTTTATTTTCTAGTCAAATTTATTCGTTGTTATAATAAAAATGTATACAGCATCATTCACGTTTTGTTTCTGTTGATTTTTCTGTATCAATTAATTCCTTCTTTTGTTTGTTTAAAATATTATAGTCACAAGTACACATAACCGCAATTAAACTATTAACTAGTCTAAAATACGTGTAAAATATTTTTTTAAACCTTGAAGTATTTTTGACTTATG
The DNA here is from genome assembly GCA_032207245.1 of Pardosa pseudoannulata. Taxonomy (NCBI): domain Eukaryota; kingdom Metazoa; phylum Arthropoda; class Arachnida; order Araneae; family Lycosidae; genus Pardosa; species Pardosa pseudoannulata. The sequence goes on from CM063505.1 coordinate 196,639,139, forward strand.
TAAGTAAATACAGCTCTACCATTTAAATCTAACAACCATAATGTTATTAAAATTAACCCAAAAATATATTAAAGAAACCAATGTTTAATATCTATAGAAAACAATATTGTTCATAAATATATACTTGCAAAATGAACGCTTACCATGCCTTATAAGCAACAATAATTAAAAATATGCAATAGCTGGCAAGTCTTATCTTTGAAGCAGAAACTTTAAGTTTACTTCTAATTTAAAGAATCTTTTTTTATTTAAAAATTTTTTTAAAAACATTTTCTTTTTAATTTTTTTTCTATGAAGACATTTTACTCATATACATCTAAAAAAGTAGGCAAATTAGCAAGAAAATCATCAAACTAAAAATTCAAATAAAAACTAAACTAAAAACATGCATTAGGGTAGAATGACAATATCATATTCAGATTCACTATTTTCACTGTAAAGGGCTCAAATAACAATCAAAAGAGGAGAGCTCAATTAGTCTTAAATATAAGATTTTGACCTTCTGTGGCTAGTTATTTTTCAGTTTAAGTCCCACAGCATACTTACTGTATTAAAATTTTTCGTTATATAGAATTTGGAATGTATTTGAAGGTGGAGCACAATTAGACATTTTAAGTCCTACAAAAAATTGTACACTTTCTAAAACTAACAGTTTTTGAGTTATGTGACATACATACATACATATGCATATACATGCAGACAGGAAGAAAAAACTAGTCAAAACTAGTTCATGAATGGTCAAACACATATAATTAAAGTTTCCTTGTACATATATGTACAAACATCATGCTTATTGATATGTTTAAAATTCAGTTAATTACAGTTAGAATAAATATTTTTATTGAAATTTATCACGATTACAATATTTTTTACTTTGTACAACAAATGAAAAGCTGCTGCACTTTTAATTACATTTAATCGTACAAATTAAATAATAAATACATATATTGTAATTAAAAATAATATATTTAGTGTTATATACCTTTTGAAAAGCCTTTAATGCTTTTGCATGTAAAAAACAGGCAAAAAATTGGACAGCTCAGAATTCAGGTTAAAATGTTATCTCCCAATGTATTATTAGTAAATAGAAGGAACATTGATATCGCTGCCAGCAATATACTGCATGTATATTTTGCATTTGCTAAAAATACTATTCTATATTAGAATACACGTCTTTTTCTTTTTGCCTCCTTTTGAGAACAACGGATTTAGAGCTTATTATATCAACGATTACTTTTAGAATTTTGAAGCTAAGTATGAGGGATTTTTAAAAAAGTCCTTTGGAAAGTTATTATACAACCTCTGTGTTGCGAACACCCCTCGCGCGGAAATAACGAACTATGTTGAAGCCACTATCGAAATTCCAATATTTTCAGCTTGTACTAAGTTTTTGTGGCAACGTTGTAAATTGTTATTCTTTTTAGTTTAAGTTTTGGTTCGCTTCGGCGAATGTTGCTAGTTTTTAGAAATGGAATAAATGTGTTATTATAGTTTTAAAATATCCCTGTGAGATTATTTTGACTTCCTATTTACTTTTTTGACAGCCGTTAAGCATCGGGTAGATGCACCAGAGCCCAATTAATATTTAGTTATATAAATGTGTTACGAGATTCAACATATTTAATTTGGCGCCCAACGTGGGGCAAAAGTTAACGGTTGATTTTTAGGAAGAATTTGAAAATGGATGCTTTAAAAGCGAAACGAAAAGGTTTTAGAATATCATTCACGACTTGTGTTAATAAAATTGATGAGCTGCTTTTGAAGAAAACTCCGGACTTAAAAGAACTTTTGATTTTGAAAAATCAACTACAGGATAAATTTGAACGCTTGACTGCTTGCCAAGAAGAAATATCTAACAAAATTTTACAAATCGAAAACTCCGATAAATTGTTTTCAGAGGATTTTGAAGCAGCTGAAGAGTATAGAGACAAATTTCATGCAGTTTCTGCTATTTTGGGAAGTATGCTGTACAATTCTTCACTGCCGAAAGAGGTTGAGAGACGGAAGTTCAAACTTCCTGAAATTGAACTCAAGAAATTTAACGGTGAGCCAAAAGAATTTTTAGCTTTCTGGAGTCAGTTCGAGAAGATCCACCTCGATGAAAGCTTACCTTATGAAGACAAATTCCAGTACTTGTTGCAGTCTGTTATTCCGAAATAGAAAGCAGCCAGACTTTTAGAAAGTTTTCCCGCTACAGCTGCAAATTATTCTAAAGCTGTCTCTCAGCTGAAAGAACGTTTCGGACGTGAGGACTTACTTGTCCAAATTTATGTACGAGAGCTCTTAACGATGGTTATGAAAAATGCAGTTAGTGGACGAGCGAAAGTGGAACTTCCAATTTTATATGATGAGTTAGAAGGAAAACTCCGCGCCTTAGATAGCCTAGGCAGAACTCAAGAGAATACGGAGACTTTCTTACGCCTCTTGTGGAATCCTGCCTTCCGGAAGATATACTTGTTGCCTGGGAAAGAAGCCGAAATAAAGGAACTGATTCTGCTACATCCGATGATCGAACTCTCGAAAATTTAATGGACTTCTTGAAATAAGAAGTAATGGGGGAAGAAATGGTTGTGCTCGCTCGTACCGGGTTTGGAGCTAACCATCACAAGAAAGCGAAAGACGCTTTTAATGAACGTGCTCATGAAATATCTTCTGCTGCAGCCTTGGTAAGCACAAATACTCCTGAAAACCCAGGTAATGAGAAATTTAAATTGTCTCTTTTGTGATCTTGATATTATTGGTATAACAGATCCATGGGAAAATTCTAAAAAGAAGTTAATTTTTTCTGATACTGTCAAGCAATTTCAAGATAATTTAACTATTCTTCCAAACGGAAGGTATGAGTTGTTATTGCCTTTTAAATGTGATACCCTGCTATCAAACAATAAAGAAATAGCCATGAAAAGGCATAGAAATATGTGCAAACGTGCGGCAAAAGGAAACTATTTAAAAGATTATATTGAAGTGTTTAAGGAATGGGAAAGGTTGAAAATTATCGAAAAGGTACCAGATGAGGAAATAGATTTAGGTAAGCATTACTTACCACATAGACCTGTGATTAAAGAAGCAAGTCACACTTCTAAAATCAGACCGGTGTTTGACGCTTCTGCCAAAGACGGTAACGGACCTTCCTTAAACGACTGTTTAATTAAAGGGCCGAACTTAATTGAATTAATTCCGGATATTATCGATAGATTTAGATTATATAAGATTGGTCTCTCTGCAGATGTAGAAAAAGCCTTTTTGCAGCTGAGCATTTCCCCGGATCACAGAGATTTTTTACGATTCTTTTTTCCTTCTGAAACCGAGAACTTTAGTGTTTATAGACATTGTAGAGTAGTGTTCGGCGTCACCTCCAGTCCGTTTCTTTTAATGGCATCATTGTATCATTTGTTTGAAAATGCGTCTGAAGAATATCATGACATAGTTCCCAAGCTTAAGAATTCTTTTTATGTCGAAAACTGCGTAACTGAGTATCTAGTTTGAAAGAGTTAGCTCATTTTGTTCCCCAAACTCAAAAATTAATGAAAAATGCATGTTTTAATTTACGAGGATGGGAAGGTAACATTAGCAGTAATTACCTTTCTAATTCTACTGGAGATACTTCTCTTTTGGGAATGATTTGGAATCTAGATCAAGATACCTTAAGATGTAATTTGCCGACGAAAATAGATCTTGACCGAGATCAAACTAAAAGAACTGTTCTATCTATTGTTCAACGAATTTTTGACCCTCTTGGTGTGTTAAGTCCTGCTACTTTGTTACCTAAGTTGTTATTGCAGGAAGCTTGGAAGAGCAAAATACCATGGGATAGTATTTTACCCTTTAACTTGCAAAAAGAATTTTCTAACTGGTTAAAAGAAATGACTTTTTTTAATGAAATACGAATCCCTAGGCATTTGTATGCCAATGTCACTTCTGAATTGCATATTTTCGTTGATGCCAGTAAAAAATCATACGGAGCCTGTATTTTCATGAGATCGATATTAGACTCTTATGAAGTTAAAGTTCAAATCTTAAGAGCAAAATCAAGAGTCGCGCCAATGAAAGCGATGTCTATACCCGGCAAAGATAATAAAGTGTGAACTGTTAAGCTGAAGCCTCCAAATGGTGTCTTAACAAGACCCATCCAAAGAATATACCCTCTTGAATTGTCATCTAACGATAATTCAGAATGCATCTTGCATGCTTACGAAGAAAGTTCCTACAGTACATCCGAAGGAGGGCAATTCTGAAGTTGTGAAGTCAGTATCTTCTACTCGCTTGCCTCATATTACCCGAACTGGACGAATAATTAGGAACCCTCATAGACTGAACCTTCATAATGCTGCTGAGGTTTTGAGTCATCCAGAGTCGACTCAAAAGGGGGGAGTATGTTGCGAACACCCCTCGCGCGGAAATAACGAACTATGTTGAAGCCACTATCGAAATTCCAATGTTTTCAGTTTGTATTAAGTTTTTGTGGCAACGCTGTAAATTGTTATTCTTTTTAGTTTAAGTTTTGGTTCGCTTCGGCGAATGTTGCTAGTTTTTAGAAAGTGAATAAATATGTTGTTATAGTTTTAAAATATCCCTGTGAGATTATTTTGACTTCCTATTTACTTTTTTGACAGCCGTTAAGCATCGGGTAGATGCACCAGAGCCCAATTAATATTTAGTTATATAAATGTGTTACGAGATTCAACAAATTTACTACAGTGTCAAATTAGAAACAAAGTTTATAAACATATAATATTTTGTTTCAATCAGAAAGTATGATATGCCAAACAGAACATTATATAATGAAGAATGTTTTATAGCAAAACTACTAGAATTGTTGAAATTAAAGTTAACTTTTTTCTAATATGGCAAATGTTGATTTTTCACATCTTCAAGCATATCTCTTAGACTTTTACAAATTTTATGTAGCACTTTACCTTTTTTTCTTTTATTACTTTGCAGGTGACATTTGTTTTTGAATGTTTTCTACAATGGGCATTGACAAGTCAACTGAATATTTAGTTGGTGTCTGTGTATGCAATTATTGGATACCTTAGAGAAAGTATTTCAAGGCGAATTTTTTGTAGAAATAGTAGAAGTTGTAATACATGACTTTAAAATTAAAGAATTCAGAATAAGTATATTTCTGATATGGATTAATTTTTAGACAACAGTAGGTATTTATGTGAACTCATGAAGTAATGGAAATTAAAATTAATCTTTCTGATCTTCCCTGAAGTTTACAAATTTTACTAAGAAAGAAATATAAAAATGTGAGTATCAAGCACATTAATACCTCAATTTGAAGATTTTATATAAATATCTTCTAGAAAATATATATGGTAGAATAAGATGTTATTATTATTGTATCAATTGCAAACCATTAGACCATTAGCTTCTCAATTATTTATAACAGATCAATTTAACTAAAAGGTGTTGTTGAAAGACACTACAAAAGATATATTATTAAAATTCTGATTGTAGTTGACATGAATAAAAGCACATTTGATCATTTTAGTACCATAGAATTTAATGAAAGGCCTTTTTCATGCAATATATGTAAGAAAACATTTATTTATGCTTCTCAATTAAAAGATCATCTTCTTATACATACTGGGGAAATACTGTTCCCTTGTAGAGTATGTATGAAATCATTTTCTAATAAAAACAATTTAGATGCTCATCTTTGTATCCAAACTGGTGAAAACCCTTTTACTTGCATATTTTGTAATAAATCATTTTCACAAAAAGTCCATTTAGATGCTCATCTTTGTTCTCATAGTGAGGTTAAATCTTATAGTTGTACTACTTGTAAAAAAGCATTTTTTGACAGTTCAGCCTTGAAAAACCATGTTTGTACCCACACTGGCAAAAAATCTTTTACTTGTATAATTTGTAATAAACCATTTTCCCAAAAAGGCCATTTAGATACTCATCTTCGTTCCCATGATGGTACTAAACCTTATTATTGCAGTGTATGTAAGAAAGCATTTTCAGATAGTTCTAACTTGAAAGTTCATCTTCGTACCCACAGTGGCGAAAAACCTTTTACTTGTACAATTTGTAATAAGTCATTTTTCCAAAAAGGCCATTTAGATACTCATCTTCGTTCTCATGATGGTACTAAACCTTATTATTGCAGTGTATGTAATAAAGCATTTTCAGATAGTTCCAACTTGAAAGTTCATCTTCGTACCCACACTGGAGAGAAACCATTTGCTTGCAGTATGTGTAAAAAATCCTTTTCTCAAAAAGGCCAGTTAGACATTCATTTTCGTTCTCACAGTCGGGAAAAACCCTTTACTTGTAGTGTTTGCAAGAAAACATTTTCTGGTAGTTCAACCTTAAAAACTCACATTCGTATCCACACTGGAGAGAAACCCTTTGCCTGCAGCATATGTAATAAAGCATTTTCTGATAGATCAGCCTTAAGAATTCACATTCATATCCACACTGGAGCAAAACCACATGTTTGTACTGTGTGTAGCAAATCATTTTCTCTCAAAGGCCATTTAAATGCTCATCTTCGTGTTCATAGTAGGTGAATATCATTACTTGCAGTAACAAAGAACTTTCTGAACATTGCATCATGAAAATAGTTCATCTCCATATCCATACTGTGGAAAATGCATATTTTTGCTATAAATGTTAATAAAAAGCCTTTTTTTAATACTGTGTTATATTTATATATTTATTTAAGCCATACTTTTATGTTATCTTTCCAAAATTGGTCAATTGCAATATTTATATGGATATTCAAGGGCTAGAATCCGATACTTACATTGGATTCTGAACAGCTTTAAAATACATGTCAGCAGTCAAATTGAAATGTTAGAGCCTGATATTAAAGGGAGGCATCCTGCCTGTTCAGTCATGATTAAATAACATCAATCATAGAGAAAGAAAATGCGTGAATATTCAAATTGAGTTGTAAAAAGTTTTGTTCGGTCCTATAAGAAACCAACAATTTACTGATCTTGATAGCATAAAATAAAGTTTCTTAGATTAAAATAATATATATTTTTTCTTTACCAGGAAAAAAAAAAGATAACATATTAAAGCAAATACACCACTCTTCAATCCACCTCCTATAAATACTATTCATCTGAAACAATACCAAAAAGCCAGAATTTTTTTTTTCTTTCTTTATGAATTGACTAAAAAAAATTATTTTGATATTAGCAGGGTTCAGCACAAGTAACTTGACTATAAATCCTAATTTTAACATTGATCACTTTTATTTACTATTTTTGACCTTTATTCACTTTTCATACTTTTTTGAATATGTAACTTGCTAGTTTTTGTTAAAAGCAATAATTTCTAATAAAAAATATACTTAATGATTTCCTACAAAATTTTTGGTCAAAATATTTAAAAAAAAAACCCTACTTAATTAAATTATATTTAGATTATTGTATAACATTTTGAAATTCAAGCATTACAAAACTATGAAACAATCTTCTTCCAGAGAGCTTTTCCTAAAAAATATTATTTAAGGTAATTAAATAATATTTTTAGGAATTCTTTTCAGCTTAGGGTTTTTTACATCATATATTGAAGTTTATTGGAGCTTTGAGATTTTTGTGGTACAATAAAGTCAGAATGCTTCATACTATAATGATGGGTATGTTTATATGTACACAATTTGCAATTAATTATGTACACTGTTTAAGTCACTCTTTGCTCACCTTTTGAAAAAAATTAGTCACTTTTTTCACTATCTTTGTAGCTGTCCAAAAGACAGTGAAACAAAGCTACAGATGCTTCTATTTATGTATACAAATAATTAGCATAATCAAATAATTAATTTTACTGTATTTAATTATTAAACCAGGGTGGGCAAATGGTAATCCATCAGTAAAATTTTGTGGGCTTCAGCAATAATTCACAAAACTTATAATTTAAACAAATATATTTGTCTAGCATATAGCCTGTCATATGACAAGATCAGTAATATTTTTAATTTTCCTGAATTGTAAAGTACCCTATAAGGCAGATAAAAAATGGTTTGTTTTTTAGCTGAGAATTATCTGGTACACATCCAATAATTTGTTTATCTTCATACTCCTGTTAAGTCTTCCAATACTGTGAATGCAGTTTAGAATCATGTTAAATTCATTTAGAAAGATAATTCAGTTTTCTTAGCTACGTCGAAATTATCGTTAAGTTCTCAATTTTTTTGCTACTGGAATTAATAGAAGTAATGGAATGAAACTATCATTTCCACTACATCCTGGAAGTAGACAGAATTTGTTATTAATACTGCTGATAAAATTTTCATTGTAACAAAGAATAATGATGATTAAATCTAAAATTATCACTTGTGTACCTAATCTTTTATTTAAGTCAAATATAAAAGAAAATTATTTACGTAATACCTAAGTTCAGTGATAAAACGTATGAAAATAATGCAGACGATATTTAAATGATTTAAAATAAGAAATGATTAATGAAGTGGTTAAAGAAATGACTCATAATGCTAGAAAAAAATGTTATTTTCATCTACTTATAATGTGACAAATTGATAAATTTGTTTGCTCTTAACTGGGGAAAATAAGGCTTGAAATGGCATAAAAGGCTCGAAAAGGAAGAGATTTCGAACGTTGAGAGCCCTAACTCATCAAGAATCCAATATGGACGTCTATCCATTCCAGGTACAACAGCTTCATAAATTCGAGGACAGACGGGCAGATAACTTGGGCAATTATTATAAAGGGGATATAGTAAATATATGATTCAATTGATTTGATGATGATTATTAAAACTATTTAATAAATTTATAAATTTTTAACTGTTCTATTGTTAATTTTTGAATAATAAAAAAAATTAAAAAATATGTTTTGTGTTCCTTTTTACCTCAAATACGTACAAATACATACACACAGTACAACCTGCCGACATAATATGGTACTTTCAATGTGGCCCACGTCTCCTTTTTAGGCTGCCAAGGCCTGCTTTAAACAAAAATTCAATTGTGCAAAAGTAATATAGACATTTTTTTTATGAAAATTAGTTTGTATACACTAGAGCTGGACTGTTTATCAGTATATTATTAAATATTGATATATTTTAAGTATAACTATTAAAATTCTGCTCTGCTGATATATCACCCGTCAGCGATACTGCATTTCCTCCACGCGCGATATTGTGGATCGCCAAAAGATATCCTAAATATTCCGCATATTTCAATATAAATATTTTTTTTTCAAGTTATTACATTCGTTTTACATATGTACTCTTGTATTTTATACAAATACAAGTCAGAAAATTTGCTCTTGAAGATTATTAGGTCTTTGTCCAGGTCTTCGGTAATATATTATAATATTCCGATAACTAAACACTCGGGTCTAAGCCGGAAATTCCACTGTTTGCAATAGCTGCAGAAGGACTGGATTTTTTTTTTTCGTTTTGTTTTTCATCTGCACCTGCTACTGGTTTATTTGAATATATCGGGATATATCAAGGATATTGATATTTGATAGCAACAGTCAGTGACATATGCACATGTTGATATATTTCGATAGCTTGCTGCTTGCCCGTACATATCTTCTACTAATATAGGAGGCGTATGGTATTTCGAGTAAATATTGAGATATGAATGCTCGGAATCGTCTTGATTGCCCAAAGTATCGTGCAATTATATAAAAAATATAGCTAAAAGCAATAGTTGGCAGTTTTTTAGTTTATCGGGGATGAAAATGTCTAAATAATCACTGAAAATATATTGATTTGCAATTTAGATATGTGTGCAGTTTTTTCGAAGGTTACATCTAATTTATGGAGCTATTTGAAACATCAGCGTTTTCTACAATATCAGAATCTAAATTGCAGATAAGAACTGTCTTTTTATTTTTAAAAATTAAGATATATTTTTAAAGTTAATTATTTCTTTTTAATAATTTATTATTTCAATTTTTTTTACTGAATTTGAATGGATCATCGAAATTTTAATCTCATAAATAAAAAATTGCATAAAATTTAGGAAAGTAAATTATTTAAACGGGATATTTATTGTGTTCAGAGAGTCCGTGAAAAAGAAAAGTTGAAAAAAAATTGTCAAAATAAATACTTTTTTTATTGAAATTCAAATTTTTAAGACGGACATACAAATGTTTCGTTTTTCCCAGGTAATATACAGAGTCTAGAATTGCAAAAAATAGATAAATAAAAAGTGAAAGTAGCGAAATCTTGCCAAACAGTTTCGTTTGTGGTATCTTCTGTTTAAGAGCAGAGTAGCTCTTATAAGTATTTTGAACATAGTGATCAGAAAAGTTAAAATTGATCTATTCATTAATGCGTGTGACTGATTTTTAGAATACCCGAGTTATATGTTTAGTTTACAACTTATCAGTTCCGCTGAAACTTGTAGGTCATATTGCGCTTCCTCCTGATGGATATTTGACCTATGAAATGTTTTGGTTTGGATGGCAAGGTCTCTATTTTTGTTCTACGAACGCTATTGACTGATATCTACTACTTAAAACTGATTCCGAACGAACATCTATGCCAGAAGCGAAATTCGAATCCGATGATTCCGAAATCGAAGATCAGTTTACCAATGAAAGGAGTTTAATTTTGATTTGGGAGAAATATTATTTGACATACGAAGGTTGGAACTTTTAATAGTGGCAACTCATTATTTACATGAAATACAAAAGTAATTCATATCACCATGTTTTACAGTCCTTCATTATAGTCGCTAACATTGTGTATCCAGTTTTCAACCATGTGGAAGTCGCAGAACACGCCTGTTCTGTTGGTAGTTTGAATGGACCGGTCTATTGCCTAAATAATCTCTGGAACAGTTCTAAACGAATGCTACGAATTGGTTTCTTCATCATAGGAATTAAGACAAAGTCACAAGGGCTTAGATCTGGGAAGTATGGTGGATGTTAAAGCACTCCCCAGCCCCATCGATCGAACAAATGTCACAGCTTGGGCTGTATGTGGCTGAACATTGTCATAGAGGCTTTCTGCAGAAATTGCAGAATTTTTCTCGTTTCTTCAGAATGTGCAGCACAGTCGTATGCGCAAATCCTGTCTTTCGCTAGTTCACGAATCGTTTGGCACCGATCACTGTCCATTAGTACTGCAACAACATGCACTTCTTCATCGCTGACACTAGGACGACCTGGCCGATCCATGTCTGCCACAATTTGGCGTCCTTCATTAAAGGCTTTTACCCATCATGCTACAGTTCTGTAAGTCAATGTAGATTTCCCGCAAGCTTTCCCTTGATGACATTGTCGTGATGTACGACCTCTGGCACATTGAATTTTTTTTATCTATTTTCGTTGTTTTTGCTTTGAAAACATCCTGACAACACTTAATTTAGACCGCAAGCTAATACAAGGATCAGTTCTTCGTGTCATTCCACATTCGTATGACGTAGGAAGGAACAGTCTTTTTTGCTTAGAAGTAACGTGAATATGTAGCTCACGTGTGGTACACGTGACATTTTTTGGTTTTCTTGCGTACAGTTTTTACAGCAGTGTTTCCACTATTAAAGTTCCAACCCTCGTAAATAGGCAATGAAAATTAGCAGAAATGGTTTCCAATTTGAATAAACAATTCTGTTTAGTGTCTGAAAAAATTACTTCTGAAATATATATATATATATATATTCCCCTTTTAAACCTTTTGAAGGCCATGGGAAGATTACTTCCCACCTACATGATCGTACAAAATACACCTGTGGGAGCCGCAAAAACCATTATAATATATTGACCTTGTTTTATAACCATTGGAAGATTGATTCCCGCTTCAGTTTTGCTCTGCCATCTATTGTTTGATCAATTGAATATACTTAACACTTCTGTTTTAAAAATTTGAAAACGTTGTGTGAGAAATAAATGGCCAAGGGTTAAGTGTTAAAATGAATTACTCCTAAAAAATTGTTTTTACCTTTTCAAAAATGTAAATTTTTAGGATCAAATTGTAATTCTATAAATTTTAATTACCTAGTATTTTAATTACTTTGGCCTAACCGTCTAATCTAGGTGTTTTTGTTGTCTGAAATAAGCATGGCAACATTTCATGAAATTACAGATTTGAAGATAATTTTATGTTCATATACAAAATGCCAAAATTTAAAATAAAATTGGATATGAATCATATTAGAATCATCATAGCAATAATAAAAAAAATGGGGTTTGGTGTGGAAGAAAGCTAAGATTATTCAGAAATAGTAATATCTGAAACCCTACTACTTTAAAGTATCAATGATATCAGTAACAATTTGGGGATATATCGCAATATTTAATTTCTGATATCGTCTAGACCTAGTGAACAACCACATATGATATGTGCTATGAAGACACTATATATATGTAGAGAGAGAGAAAGCTTGTATCCTCATCTTATACCAGTATGAAAACAGTAATGAGTAATGTAAACAGTAGATGGAAAACAAATTAAATATAGATTTAATAATTTAAATATGCAGAAATTAAGTACAGAATTGCGGTAAAATTTATGATTATGAATAAATTATTGTCGTGTTGTCCTCGTTATATATTTAAGTATCAACCTGTGATCAAATGTATAGTGGGATTTATTTTAAATTGCGTTGTGTCAAATATTTGTTTTACTAAAATTTAACCACAGGTTATGAGCAACTACAGACATAAATATGAAGAATAAACTAACCTCTAAAATGATAGCAACTGGGACAAGCTTAATATAAAAAAAAAGTAAATTTATTATAAAATATTTTTACATCTATTTACAACACCAGTAATAAGTAAATAAGTAAGCTTAGTCAATCTATTCAAAATTACTTCTGACAATTTTTTATACACTTAGGTAAATATTGTAAACAGATAGAGGACCTAATCTTGATTTCAAAATGCAATGCAAAATGGGTACCTTTGTGGGTCTAAAGTGTTGGGCCCGGAACACTTCTGGTTGAAAGGTATGAGAGGGAATCTTTACATCATCCGTTGATCTGTTACAGACATCGTCAGAGGCTTTCTCCTGAGTCTCTGGGGCGCGGCCGTACTACTTTGTGCAGGAAACTTTCTGGTGGACTTGGCTGAAGTATCGAGCAACTTCCTTTTGGGACCTCCGAACCGAACTTCTCTTCTGGGACCTTCGAACCAAACTCTCTGTGGGACCTTCTCACCAAACCCTCTGTGGCCTTCTAATCCCTCTCTCTCCTTTTTTAGATTTTTTATATTTTATGTCTCAAACTTAGTCCCCTCCTTCTTCTTGTATTCCAATCGGGATAGTTGCCAGAAAGTCATTGGTCTCAGCAAACCCCGCCCTGAGACCACCAACGTGAACAACCTTATCCCCACTAATTGGGCCCTGTCCCTTAGGGACTCATAAATACTCCACAAAGGTACATTCTTATTTAATGTCAAGTACGGAGACAGGATTCTAATCTGGGACTGGAATCAGAACCCCGCCCGAGACCACCGTAACTTGACTACAAATATCCATTTTATCGAAATTTATGGCCCTTGGTCTACCTACAAAGATGTGATGAGGTCAGATTTAGATCCCGAACATTTTACTTCTTTTATGAATGAAACAATTATATATCAGATCTAAATCACCTCATCACAATTATTTATACCATTCATATGAAATATGAAACAATTTATTTGAGAAATATTTATAATAAAAATAAAATTCAAAATGTAAAAGAAAAATTCCATTTTTACCTGCTTTGTATTTGAGGGGAATATATTGATATTTGCTTTGGGAGAGTTTAGTGCTGGTTCCTAATGAAAACTTTGTGTTGGGTTAGTTGAGTTTGGTTTAGTTTAAAAGGCACCAGTCTCTATTTTCTTCCTACACAAAGGCTAATGAGAATCTACTGTAAGCCAATTCCAAAAGGCTTCAGCCATGCCAACTGTGAGATTTGAATCCACAAACCCCAGTACCAAAAAGCAGTGCTCTAACCATTTTGGCTATCAGTTTAATTAGTTTTGTTTTATTCTTTTAGTATACTATACTTAAAAAAAAATACAGACTCTTCTGTATAAAATGAAGATTTTAATTGTTTGTAGCCCATGTAAACTCAGAACACCTTTATTTAACCTTTATTCTTTGAGTTTGATGTGCCTGTAATAGATTGAAGAAAAATCACTGAATTTAAAATATGGAGGTAGCATAAAAATTTGTTCACAGGAAAGATTTCAAAGTACTTCCACAGGGATCAGTTTTATAAAGTTAACAACTCTGGATAGTTTCAGAATTAGAAACACAAAATTTAAGAGACTTATAGTATGTTTTTTTTCCTTTTTGTATTAACAAATATTAAAAATAATTTTTAAACAAAAGAAACTAATAAACTTAACTTACTAGATATGTCTGTTTTTTAATTTTCTTGGGGGAAATCATCTTAATCATTTCAATTTAATTAAGTAAATGAAAATGGACATTTTCATTGACATTTTATTTGATTTTTCCTTCTGATAAGATGCACCCTGGGCTTCAATAGGTATAGGTCTGCAACTGAAGGAACCACGAAGATTCAGCAGGATGAACATAACTGCTGGAACTCCAGCATCAGTCACAATCTAAATCATCTAAAGTTGTATGTTGGACTACTTTAGCCTAACGCTCTAACCTAGGGTTTTCAGTTGTCTAAAATAAGCATGACATAACATTACTTGAAATGACAGATTTGGAGATAATTTTAAATGTTCATTTACAAAATGCCATAATTTAAAATAAAAATGGATATGAATCATTAGAATCATCATAGCAATAATACTTACTAATGCAAGATAATTCGTAAGAGTTAAGTAAATGTTAAAATGAGTTTACAAAATTGAAATGTAAGACCATAAAAATTGCATTAGAGTTCCTTTAAATGATTATTAAATGATTTAGCAGAGTATATGCAAAGTAATAGTCACAGTTTAAAACTTAAATATGTTATTTTTCTCTTTGAAGAACCTCTTTTCTAGAACAAACACTGTTAAAACTGAATCCTAGGACAATTTCTGAAGCTTATAGCCAAAAAAAGGAAAGATCTAATCGGAGAACATCTGAACTGTTTGCTTAGATGAGAGACAGAAAGTAAACAAAAATTGCTATTATATTGTCACAGGTGACTTCTGCAGCAGAAGTCACCAGAGAGGGGAATTTAATACCATATTCAACAAAGGGTTATCACATGTTGTCTAGTCTTTAGTAGGTGAGATAGCATACACAGTGCAGCAGTGAAAACAAAAATAAAGATGATGGGAACTTTCTTAAAAGCACTTAGTGATATAATAAGGGAAATCACCCTGAGAAACTATTTCAGGAATACAATATCAACTTTTAATATCCCAGGCTGTTGAAAATTTAATAACATAATTCTAAAATACCTATATTTAAAAAAACTCCTGCAATAACTAAGATGTAACTTTAAAAGAACTCAAAATAGTAAGAGAGATAATTATCTCAAAGCAAATGTATTAAGAACTCAATTTTAAAATAGTTACATCTTGAATTAAAACAAAATTTAAAAAATGATACATCCAAAAAGAGATTTATTAGGTATGTGCATTTGAAATAGACGCATCATACACTATTAAACTTCTATTTGGCTAATTCTGATATAAACATTTGAAAAGATTTCAGAAGCTGTAATGTGTATTATCAAAAGTACAAAATAATATACTATAGTTCAAAATAATAAACTTTAGAAACACTAGATCATGACAAAATAAAATACTTAAACCCCACTTTGTTTGTGTTTCATAAAACAATTTTAAACACGTAAATGTTAGTTACAACAAGAATGGGAAGTAAAATTGGTATTCTTTATATTTATCTTCAAGAAAAATCATAAAAATCCAGAAAACTTTTCTTAAAATTCTTACATGACTGCACCTCTCCACTTCTAGGCTTCCAATAATCTGAAATGAAAACAAATATTATAAACTAAAACAATTATATAAACAAAAGTATATAAATTTAAGTCTAAAAATAAAGACTTTTTTATTCGACTTTTAAGTTACAATTGTCTTGCATTTAATCTCTTTGGAAGAGTTATTAAAAACCATTGTAGAAAGAATAGCATTTGAGTTCACTCTTTTGCTACAAATAAACAATTTTTAAATTTGTATGACAACTAAGCGATTTTCAAAAAAGCTGTCAATTTAAACTGAATAATTAAACTATTTTTTAAGAATCTGGAAAACTATCTCAAATTTATACAATTACAAGCCATTTGAGGGGGAGAACAACCAGTCCCAAAGTACCTAGGCCTATGAAGTTGTTTTTCAAAATTTTTATCTCATGAAAAATTTGTATCTTGTTAAAAAGCATTTCTTAAAAAAAAAAAAAAAACCTTTATCTCATTTTTTTATGTTATACTCTGAATATTTCCCAACTTGTAATATTGTTTTGTAATAGCAGAAGTAATTGTAGTGTATTACTCCAGCTCTTATGTTCTTTCCTTACAAAATTAAACCAATTATGCAATGTAGATCATCTTATAATATTTACATAATATTTATAATATAAGAGCAATTAGTCATCTCTATATTTTTAAAAGTTAAAATGCATGTTGACATATCTCCAATTTTTTTAAAGATAGAAACCATATGTAAATCATTAAAATGTGAAAATAAAAGTTGCAATATAGAAATATATTTAAAGTATTTTTCCAAATATGAGCTCATCCCTGTATAAACTATTTTTATTTTTTTGAAAATTTACTTAAAATCCAAAAGAGGGTATTAAGCAAAATGAAGAAAAATTCTGCAACATTAAAAAAAATGTTGTCAAGCTTATAGAATGGATGAAATATTTTCCAGTCAAATGTCTACAATGGATGGCCATATTCAACTATGAAGAGTTTTTTTCTATTTTAAAAGCTGTTATTAAGCCACTGACATCAAGGTTTTTCCATTTATAAAATAAAGCAATTAGTCTATGACACTGTAAATTGAAGTCAACCTGATGTTTTCTTGGCATAAATCTTATTTTCTATGTAAAATTTAGAATGGAATTTACTCCCAGTAACATACAAATAGCGATGAAAGTGATATCCAGGCCTATCTGGTAGAATTTTAGATATCCAAAATACTTCTGGATGGATATCTGGCTACCTGCTTAGATATCCAGAGGTGGGAATTCTTAAAGGCAAATAGCCCTCAATATAAAACTAATAAATATGCTTAAATAATGCATCATGTTAAAAGATGGTAGATCATACAAATTTGCCACCAGTAAGGATACACATGTGTCTTACCTATTATGATTACCTGAAAGTAGATAATCGAGCAAAATTGTTTTACCTGAGAATTTATAGCTATCAGAATCTTTGAAAACTAAATCCAGCTTTGTTAGAAGAACATCCTTCTTAAATAAATTTTAACCACTACAGTTATGCAGGTCTATAAAATGACTGCCCAGCGCTAAAAACAAGAGGCTGCAATTAATGAGTTCTTGCAGTTCAATCAAAATAAAAAGTCTTGGTGAAAAATTTTAATGTACAGTATTTAGAAAAGATCTATTAAACATTATTAAAAGATCATTTATCTTCCTCTTGTGTACTCTACTACATATATAAATTTAAAACCTTGATTCAGGTATTGTGAAAGAAAAGGGGCAAGCAGAATCTAAGGGATTCTAGTTGTTATCAATATTTAAAATTACCTAATTATGAATTGCCTAAAGTTAAAACTCAATATAGAACTAAAAGTGATTTAAAAAATAAAAATTTTCTTTTAGTATACTATCTAAGCTTGTCCTTTTGAAAATATAATTATCAACCAAGGATGTATTTATAACATATATTTCTATCATGACAGTACTGTACAAAAACAAAATAAAAGGGAAGGGGATATATTACTGTTTAATTTTTTTTGTACCATTATTGTTACACACACACAGATTATATATATATATATATATATATTCAAACAGGCAATTTTTGTAATTTAAACTGATGTATTTTAGTCTTCAGAATATATAAAATATGTTTGTCATTTTTTAAAAAATTATATATATAAATACATGTAACAAAATATAACTGAAAAATTTAGTACTGGCTACCTATCTAGTATCCAGCAGACAAGGAAGCTGCAGATAATCAAGATAGGGAAAAATCTCAATCTATTTTATCCCTAAATAAAAGTAACCTTGTCTAACTATTAGACAGATTTCAAATTTGTCAAAAAGCATTACAAATTAAACTTTATACATTTCACAATATTCAGAAAGAGTCATATTTTAATACATTTCATTTTATAAATGCCATTATATAATTTCCACATTATTATAATATGCCAGTTATATAAATTTACAAACTACCCTATTTCATTTCAACTACATTTTAAGGAAACAGGAAATTTGTAGTTTGTTGAACTCTGAAGTTTTAAAGAGACAAGCATTGATATATATCATCATTTTTTGTATTCAATAATTCAAAATTAGTAAGAAAGGATAAATTTTATTTTTGAAAAAAATTATGATTGGGAAGTGTAATCGCTACTAGGTTAAAAGTGAGAGGAGTGGAGCCCAATGACCACCAGTACTAGAAGAGTCTCAAAGGGCAAAAATAATAAAAATATTTTCAGAATTTTTTTTAAATTTACAAGCTGGTAACTTTAGTACTTTGGTAATTAGCTGATTATAATAATTTCAGGCTAACAAATATTTTTGTACACACAAATATTTTACTCTTATATGTATGCTGTAAATTTTTATAAATGAAATAATTAGGAAAGTAGCTTAGATATACTAACAAATAGCATAAAATACTGTGAACTATTTAAGCAATTCAGACAAAAATATTAGAGAAGGATTTGAAAGCAAATGCTAGTCGGGAGTGCAAGTATATCACTTAGTTTTTATTGTTTTTTGTTTGTTTAGTTTATTTTTGCTACAATTGGTTACAAAATATAAGATAGTAATTGTTTTATTGTGATTATGTTGCTTAGTATTTTTGAGTACTAGATAAGTACTAGATCTGATAAGTACTAGATAATCTCAAAATAAAAAATTTGGAGAAATTCATAAGTGTGATTTTAAGATACCTTTAATAAGCTTAGATGTTCACAGACATGTTAAATACTTGTTACAAAGTTTTATTTAATATGTTTTATATGAGACTTGCATGTAGATAAGTATGGTAAGTATCAATTGTACGTTTTATAGAACATGTTGATTATTGATTGTACTTTTAGTTTTAAACAAATTACAGAGAAATTTCTATATTTATGACATCTGATGATAGATATTTACATAACTTCTAATTCACATACAATTTTGTGCTAAAAATAATTCTGCACCACTTTAAAAATTTTTACACATTATGAAACAAGTGAAAGAGCTGTGATATGACAACAGGAAGGTATAAGAGAACATAATGCAAAAGACAGTCTCCAATTGAAAACTAGTAATCTACTGTAGTTGATGACATACCTGATAGATATTGCACAATATGGAAGACTGTGAATCATACATATTCATACTCAAATTTTATCAAAAACTTTTGTTATTAAAGAAAACTAGAATAATTAGAAACTTACCACATATTTATCTCTCTTAATGCCATATTGAGGAATAAATGAAGCCACAATCTTTTTCACTCTCATTCAAACATGGACCACAACAAAACACTCATCTTCTTTCTCCAAAATGTCGTCAGAATGAGAGATGAAGATGTATAGCAAATCTTAAAAAGTGATGACACTTTTATGATGGAAAGAAAAAGATCAGTACAAGTATGTCTAGAACAGTGGTTTTTAACTGGCATCGCATGGAACACTAGAACCTGTGAGTTTAAAAGTGTTTTATACAAATTTTAAAATCAGTAAAAAAATTATAACAGATTCAAATACAATGAATTATTCTAATATAATATGAACCAAATATATTTGTTAGTGATGCACATGTGCAAACAGCTCAATGGCAATCACCAAAGTATACAGATATGTTTTTTGCTTTAAATCAAAACTTACACAGTACAAACATGTATAAACACATAAACACAATATAAACATGTCTGTGTTTATATTTTCAGCTTTGAGGAATAAACAGTATAAATACAAACTGTAAATTTTTAGTAAAAGCAAAACAAATATATATAAATCTCAATTAATTCGGTACTTCACATATCAAGATTTTTCCCACATTCATAGCAAAATGCTGTCCCCAAATTTTGGTACCACAGACAAATGCCAAGGTTTTCCACACCTAGGCTGAACCCTGTATATGAAAGTTACAGCTAATGATAAAAGAAAATTAAAAATGAGATTAATTATTTGGTTAAATAAAAGAGATAAGAAGTAAATAAAAAAATTGTAAAAATAAACAAAAAATTTTAACTGATATTAAAAGTTCATTTTATTTTTCAAAATAAAATAAATTATGGTAGACATACGTAAACCTGTAGGCAGACAACAAAGTCTGCAGAGGCATAGGCTAGGGGAACCCTGCCTAAACATATCTTTTTAGATTTTTATACTTTATTTGAAAGTTGCATTACCTTTTCTTTTCACTATTTGTCTCGGCTGTAAATAAAACCATTTTCTACGAAAAAAAAGCAGCCTACACAGAATTTGCAGGCAACGTAAGTCTAGAAAATACTTACATTATTTCAGGTTTTCAGTCCATTTATAATTCAATAGCTATAAATTAAATATTACCTAGTCAGTGCTGAGATGAATTTTTCTTTCTCCTTATTGTAGGACAAGGTGATCTAGTACTATATAAATAGGTCTCCTTCTTCATATGCCATTGAAAGCGATTTTCTAACATCTGCAAAAAGTAGTATACATATAACAAACTGATAATGGCTATTTGGAGAGCCTGCCAACCAAAAAAGAAAGATAAGTACTTGTCAGTTATAATGGTGACCAAAAATAGCCAAGAAAAAATTTTGCCAATTTGGTGATTTCAATTGTCAAACTACATAGCATGTGATTAGCACATTGATATTTTTGCTTAGAATAAGTTCGGAAAAGAAATAACTCTTACATAGGAAGTAAAAATGATGATGATTTTTAAATTATTGACAAGCAAAAATGATGCAATTCTATTATTTCAAAACAGATGCTTTTACCATCCACTTGAACCTGCAGATATGATTATAAGATGAAACTGCATACTGGAGAAGAAACCATATGAAGTTGTAACATGAAAAATTTCCAGAAAAAGAAACGCCTCCAAACCAGCAAGCATTATGATTCATTTACTGCTGGGCAGAAGAGCTCACATGAATAAGATTGTGTGACAAGCAGCTGAATATATGTCCTAAGGTTTATACACTGGAATACATTTTTATAATTATTTCTTTCTTCTCACTTCTTAGTCACCCTTAAAACTGACAAGTACTGAAAAATATCACACAATTTTGACTTCGACCTTCCTGTAAATGAATTTTGTAAATTAAAGAAGGCCTAATTGAACATGAAAACTGTACATAAAATGCTATAAAAATTTATATTAGTATATAATTTATATTAGTTAAATAAAAATTAAAGATATATGAGGTATCTGTCCTGGATATAAAACTTGATCATACTTTGTAGTGGTAGATTCAGAGGGTGGCTATAGCCCCTGCCATTGTTTTCAAATTTGCACTGGACAAAATTAAGTTTGGCTGCAAAAGAAATGTTAATTTAAAACTGTATCATTTATTAAAATCATGCTGAAAAGCAAAATTTTCTGTGCTAGAGAAAACACTATACGGACTAGACATAGCAATGACGGCATACTGAAATGTGAATCACACCAGACAGAAGTATTAATTGGAAAGACAGGTATTTTTTACAGCCAAGCCTTTATTTGGATTCTAAAGATACAAACTTAAAATGTCACTTGGAAAATTCAAGAGAAAGTTGTACTATGATTAGTAAAATAATTTTGAATGAAATTGTTGAATTCATTGTATAAATAATTAGAAGGAATATATTACTGAAATAGGCTACTCAAAGTTTTATTCCATTTTTTTTTAATGAATAAAAAAATATCACAGGAAAAAACAGCATGTGTCTACAATATGCACAGTTTTAGATAATGATGCTCAAAAACATTTAATATGTTTGGTTGAACTGAAGATAGTAGAATAATGAGATTTAAAGAAAGCTATTGTTAAAGAATTGAGAAAGAACTAGGAACTTAAGCTTAGAAGATTTAAGAGAACAAGGATATGGAGGTTGTAACATGCTTAAAAAAATGTAGATGCCCAGTTATTAGACAAAAAGCTTCTTTTGCCCATTTTTTTAGCCACCAAGTAAATTTCAGCCTAACCAAAGATATCATCAATTCATATTCAAAGGTATAATAATCTTTAAGGAACATCTTTGTCATGTATATAAATTACAAAAAGAATTAAAATCCGACACAGAAGAAAAAACATCAAGCAAGGCTTGTGGAGCTTTTTTCAAAAGAAGTGATTTCCTTATAAATCATAGAATACTTTTGTTTATCTCTAAAAATGTCTTTCGATAATAAAAAGCTATATAGTCACCAAAGAAAATAAAACAATCACTTTCAAAAAATCGGATTTGATTTGGTTCATATGAGAATTCAATTTGCTTAACAGTAGCCAGTGTTTTAAATTCGAACTATAGAAGTAACTCATAAAATCACTACTTTAAGAGTGTATCCAAGGTAAACACCAGAATGCTGTTGCCAAATATGATAAAGTAAAATGTTTGTTGCCAGACGTGGTAAAGTAATTAGATTTTGTCTAGAGAAAATGTTATCAATAATAATGTTTTTACTCTTAAAAATTAAGCTGAAGATTTTTCTTGGTTTCTAGACCGATATTACTATTTCTAAATCAGGTAAACGTTTGCCAGGAAACTGCGATGGAAAACAAAGTTAAAAAGAGAGAACAGTCTTTAACAGTCAGTCAGCTAAGTAGTCGCTATAACATCTCGAACGATTTTGATTGTTTCTTATTGAAGGTTCTTCGCCAATTGTTTTTGAGCTAGTAGTAATATTTTTAAAATAATTTTACTGTTGATTTTATCAGTTACAGAGTGATAGAAGAACGTTCACATTAAGTTGTTATTACAAACATGTATAGAAAGTTCCTCGCTGCAAGTATACTAAATTTGTGTATGTATGTATTCTCAAATTCTTTAGTTCTAGCTGATGAAATCTTTCTAAAACATCGAATGAACTTTCTCGAAATCTCAGTATTGAGATTTGAAGCTTTACACTTGTGAAATAGCTATGACTTTACACGTATTCAAATAATGGAAGGGGAAAAGAAAGAGCTTAGGTTGTGGATAGAAATTGAAGAAAGAGTAACTCAATGGAAAGTGGTAGAATTGGTGGTAGGGATATGGAATGGGTTGGGTAAAGGGTAGGGTGATGAAAAGGGGTAGGGTTAGTTCAGGGATAGTGTAGGGAGTGAGGAAAAGGGTTGGGTTAGGTGCAGAGATAGGGGTCGATGAAGGGCGACCAAAAAGGTTTAGGTAGGAGGTAGTTCGAAAAATCGAGGTCAGAAAGAATTTAATGTCCTCTTTTCCTCTGTACTACTCTTATTGAGAAAATAAGCAAGACAGGTTCAAGTTGCAATATGGTAGTTGACATGAAAAAACTGAGGTTAACTGTACAATATGCTATCTTAGTATTTCAAATGGTAGCTGAAAATGACGGCCGTTATATATATATATATATATATATATATATATATATATATATATTATATATATATATATATATATATATATATATATATATATTAATATTAACCAGAGTAAATGCTGACAAAAAGTATAATACATAAAAAAACACCCTCCCTCTGATAGTGAAATGCTGAACTCTTTTTTGTTCACTCAAATTCTCATCCTTTCATTTTGTTCTACACAACACTTCATAACTTTCTGAATGACAGTTTCGACTGTAGACAACTTTAAAGTAAGAAAATTCAATTATGGACACTCTATAAAGGAAGTATTGTAATCACCATTCATTTCAGGGCTCAAATTTCGACTAAAATATTTACTTTTACCATGACTGACAGCATTTTGGTCATCTTAAATGTTACGTCTGAATGTATGTACAAGGAAACGTTATTTTTGAAACTTTAAATATCCATTTTGACTATTCCTAAACTGGTTATGTCTAGTTTACTCTTGACGTCTGTTCATAAGTATTTAGTAAGTATGTATCTTTCATTATTCAAAAGCAATTTGTAGAAGGTATATATATTTTGTATTTAGAACTGTTATAACGTCTACTTGCGAACTTCCCCTTTTAATTGCAATCTTAGGTCTATATTTGACGCTGTGAAATCTTGTATTTAGTGCTATTGTTATAACTAATTTTGCTCCTTGTCTTTTGAGTACCTTCTGCCCTTTATGTAAAGAAAATTTTCAATCTATCATATATAAATGGTGTGGGGCATAACTTTGTTAACTTTTTAAGTTTTCAATATTTTGCGGTTAGCCTTAAAATGTTGAAATTTTTTAATACATGTCTATATTTACCTTTTTTATTTTCTTCTATAATACCTGTTTATATATTATTTACCTATTTTGTACATTCTCAATACATGCCTATATTTATGCTTTGTATTTTCTTCTTTAGAACTTATCTATATTTACTTTTTATAATATTATTTTTGAATACCTGTTCATATTTACCTATATTTATTTTTCTTAATTAGTACCTGTCTATATTTGTCTTCATTTTATTATTTTCTTAGTATCTGTTTATATTTCCTTTTTTATTATTATAACATTTAGTTATGCACTTCTCCTTTTAATTACTATCTGCACTCTATATAACGAAATATAACGTATATTAATGCTGTATGGCATAATTCGAAACGAATCAGCAGTAAAGTATTAAAATTTTGTATTTAGGACTTTTATAACACCCATCTGTGCATCTTTTTTTTGACTTGAATATTTTTCTGTATGTAGTGAAAAATGTTAATATAACGATTATTTGTGCTACCGATCTACGGCAATGCAAGTCAAATATATCAGCGTATTTATACAAGGTTCTTTTGGAGATAATGATTTTAAAATCCATTTTCAGAAAATTAAAATAGAAAATTTATTATTTGTAGAGATTAATTTTACATTTACTCTTTATTACTTTCATGAGCGGAATGAAGACGCATTGCATTTTCGAAAAGTTTTGATTTAGAACGATATATCCGTATAACAGAAAATCTCATTTTAACGAGCATAAATATTGAGGGTCTCCGCCAGATGGCAGCACTTATGTTCTATTCAAACAACATCCATTGAACAACATGGCAGTGGACGTTAAAAACCTTTTTTGTAAATTACGAAACCCTGAAACGTTGCACGCATATACGTTGTCGTATAACTAAACACATTTAAAAATATTAAAAAAAATTTAATTTTTAAAAATAAATTATTGATTACTAAAATGTCTCTTCCGAACAAATTTTCATTTTTTTTTGTGTGAATGTTACTTAAAAACATCTTTTTGATCACACTTGGGTATTTATGTCATAATCATAGAATAGTTATTAAAATTTTGAATTTTCTAAACTTATACTTAGCTTTAATCTATATAAATAAAATGTAAATGTTTGTTTTTTACCCGAAATCTTTGAAGATATTGAACCGATTGGCTTGAAATTTAGCATAACGTTGTACTAGAGTCTGGGTATGTTTTCATCCACACCGTTTATATATAAAGTTTAAAATCTCTGTGTCTCCCAGCAATTTGATTGGCTGCTGTGAGTTTATCTCGGTGGTAAAAATCCTAGCACCGAGGAATGAAAGCAGTGGTTCGAATCCCACCAGACGCAGAGCTTGTAAATTAAACACGTTAAAGACATGCACTTTTTATCTTTTATTTCCGTTTAACTACACTGAGCCACAGCTATTAATTTAAGTAAAGTCGAAATTTAAAATAGATACGTAGATTTTTTAAAAAATTTATATTAGGCAAGACTGGAACTCGGATCTTTTGCGTCTGTAGCAAAAAACTAGATTCTACCGCTAAACACATCGGAAAAATATATACATATATTTTCTTTAAAATATAATCAGAATGAACTCAAGACTCACAAATTAAGAAACAGCTTTATGCATAAAAAGGAAAAGTACTTACAACATTACTTTCCTAGATCTAGCACCCTTCAAATTAGGCGATGACTTAATCGTTTATTGCGGCTTCTTTTTCAATGCATTTTATAGACAAATTCCCTAGTCGTTCCTGTTTCAAATGTAAAGTTCCACACATACTTTTACAATCATTCTAATTTATTGTCTTTTAATCCTATCATTTAATTAGAATCATGGAATAAAAAAAATTTCATCTTTTCCCTTTTTTTTCAGGTGCGAATTATCCTCTTTCGGATTCATTACGGTGCGGCTTAAAAAATAATTTTGTGCACAGTGGGGTTTCCCTACGACTAACGTACCCGTGGCAAATGCCTCTTTTTACACGTCCAAGTTCCAGCTCTGATGTTAGGAGTATTCGGTAAATATTTTGTAGGAATGTAAGGAAAATGAAGTCTCAAGGAGAATTTTAGAAATTAACAAAAAATTTCATAAGAAATGAATTAATACTCAAATGAATTGTTACTCTAACTACTGATTGATTTTAATTAACAATTCCTGCTATTAATTTACATATATTTCTATTTATATTTGTACAAAATTTCATAGCTTTAATTTATAGAATGATGTTTTAATGTCCACCATCCTCTTAAGTAGCAAGCAATGCAAAATGGAAAAGACTGAGATCCATGCATCAAGTAGGAAATTAGACGTTTAGTATTAGTAACATTAATTATTATTAGTGTCACTAGCATTGTTGTATAAAACATGTTGGAACGAAATATAGATATGGGAATACTTCTATTTCATGGGATACTTACCTCTTTTTTTCTTCCTTAGCACTTGTTTATGTTTGCCTTTTATATTTTCTTCCTTAATACCTCTCTACATTTAGGTTTTTTATTTTCTTCCTTAATCTATATTTATCGTTTATTATTTTCTTCCTTAGTACCTGTTTTTATTTAATTTTTATATTCTCTTCCCTTACACCTGTCTATATTTACGCTTTTCATTTTCCTTCTTAGTCTATATTTACCACTTATTATTTTCTTCCTTTGCACTTGTCTATATTTACTTTTATTAGTTGCTTCTTTAATGTGTGTTTTTATTCATCTTTTTTATTTTTCTTCCTTAGTACCTGCTTATATTTTACATTTTTTTCTTCCTTAATACCTGTCTATATTTACGTTTTTTTACTGTCTTCTTTAATCTATATTTAACTTTTGTTATTTTCTTCCTTAGTACCTGCTTAAATTGACTTTTTTATTTTCTTCTTTTGTACCTGTCCATATTACCTTTATTACTTTGCTTCTATAATACTTGTTTATATTCACCTTTTTTTATTTTCTTAATTAACACCTGTCTATTTTTACGTTTTTTATTTTCTTCCTTAGTCTATATTTACCTTTTATAATTTTCTTCCTTTGCACCTGTCTATATTTATATACACCTTTATTATTTGCTTCCTTGATACGTGTCTACATTTTACCTTTTTTTGTTTTCCTCCTTAATACTTGTTTATATTTACTTTTTTATTGTCTTCCTTAGTCTATTTACCTTTTATTATTTTCTTTTTTAGTACCTGTTTTTTATTTACTTTTATTTTCTTCCTTTGCATCTGTCAATATTAACTTTATAATTTTGCCTCTTTAATGCCTGTCTATATTCACATTTCTTTATTTCCTTCCTTAATACCTGTCTTAACTTACTTTTTTAATTTTCTTCCTATATTTATCTTTTATTATTTTCTTCCTTTTTGCACCTGTCTATATTTACCTTTTTTATTCTCTTCCTTATATACCTGTCTATATTTACGTTTCTTATATTTTTTCACTTAATACTTGTCTTTATTTACATTTTGTTATATTCTACCTTAATGATTTTCTGTATTTACATATATTTAATTTTATTTCTGAATACATGTCTGGGTACAATCTTTTTATTTTCTTTCTCAGTACCTGTATATATTTACCTTTTATTTTTTTATTATTTTCTTAGTATCTGTTTATATTTACCTTTTATATTTTCTTCCATTACTTTAATTACAGGAAGAAATAAAAATTATTCGGTGATAAGACGTACCTTGAGTACTTTATCTAAATTTTTGAAATAAAAAATGCTCGATACGCATGAAGAAAATATGGTACATAGCCCCCTTAGGTATTGTTAAGTACAATTATGAACATATCCAAGCAGGCTATATAGAAATGCTGAATGATTAGAAATTTTTAGCGCATGAGAATTAAGTATTTTCTAGCATTGTGATTAGTAGATTTGAATTTTAATTCTGTAAATAACCTTCATTCTAATATAGTTCTTTGAATGAAACCTCGATTCATGAAGAGTGAACCATTTGTCGAGAAGAAGTGGTTAAAAGGAGACAAAAGCGTTGACAGATGCACTAACGAGAAAGGAAATATTAACGAGGCTCTGTGCTGAGAGGAAACTTCAGTTTTGACACGCATGGCAGTGTCACATGCCTCCCGCTTTCATGTAAGTGCATGCCTGCAGTAAATTAACAATCTCTGGCAATCGGCAATAACTCGGCATATCGCTGGAAACTGTCACTCATTTGAAATGTTCCGAAGCAAACAAATAATCTCCGTAAGCGAGAATCAATTCCTAGGCAAGCTTCGGGATTGATTTTTATCAGGAAAGCTGCTGAAAACGAATCTAGATTTCCAAATCGATTTCCAATAAAGCACTTTGATTACCGAAATGAACATCAAAATTGAAAATTTTGTCTGGAGATAAAGTTGGCGATGCACAGAGGCGACATACTCATTTCACTCTTTTCAGACCCAATATTAACTGCCAGAAGGAAATGGTGCGAGATAAAAATATAGAGAGAAGAAAATACAATTCCCGCCCCCACCTCCAAAAAACGAAAAATAGATTTTTTTTTCTTTTAATAGTAAAAGTCAATTTAGCTGAAAATTTTGAAATTGCTGGTATTTATAAACAAGTACGATTGGATCGGCGGAATCTTTTTTTTTCTTTCCATTAGTTGAAATGGGGAAAAGACTATTTCAGCATGCCTTGGTGTTAGAAAATAATTTCTTCATTAATGGGGTTTGGGATACGAAATTTTCGAAAATATAATATTTTAAAATTTTTAGTTTAAGGGAACATTTTCGCGATGAAAACTCTTCATTACAAAAGCTGATTTTTGATTCATCGCCTATATAATAATAGCCTAAGTTATCTGTCCGTCTGTCCTCGATTTTATGAAGCGGTTGGCCCTGGAATGGATAGAGGCATCCACAGTTAGCAAAATTCAAAGAGAGTAATGTTTATCTTCTCCTAAACTATGGATCCGATTCTAAAATAAATTGGTATAAATATGCTTCATATCACAGCAAAAAATACTGCCTTCTTTAAAACGTTCGAAATCTACCCCTTTCCCTCTTTTCGAGCTTTTAATGCAATTATTTCAACTCCTATTTTCCCCGGTTAAGAGCAGGCGATTAAATTTATCAATTTATCACACAGCAAATAGGTAAAAATAACATTTTTTTAGCATTATGAAGTCATTCCTTTAACCATCTCATTGAATCATTTCTTATTTTAAATTATTTAAATTATGCCTTATTTTCATAAGTTTTGTAACTGAACTGAGATATTACGTAAATAATTTTTTTTATATTTGCCTTAAATAATAGATTAGGTACATATGTGATAATTTTAAATTGAATCATCGATTAATTTTTGTTGCAAGATAATTCTCAGCCAAAAACAAACCATTTTTTACCTGCCTCATAAGGTAGTTTACAATTTTGGAAAATTAAAAATTTTACTGATCCCGTTATATGACGGGCTGTATGCTAGTTACATAATAAATGTTCTCATTTATAAATCCCTTCTCTACCAACGTCTCATACGCTAAGAAGAGATTTCACTCTTATTAGTCGAGCGTGGCCTCCACGCTATGATCGATGGTTGATATTGAGAGACCAGTGTTGCATATGCTTAATAGGAGATCTGAAAGTTTTATTTTAATTTTTAAATGCTAGATTTAATTGTTAGATGGCGTTAAATGGCAACTGTTTTCACAACGGTCGACTCGTATAGCATTTACGCGTGGTCCTCAAGGGGATAAGAATAAAATTTTTTGCAGATTATAAAGGTCTAACTCAGTGATTCTCAACTACTGTACCGCGACACTTTTGTGTGTCTCCAAATTGTTAAAACGTGCCGCCAAATTTTAGAAATGTATATTTTTCAATTTTTGTTTTACACTTGAAATTTTCGACCTGCGAGAACATTTTTATTTCAAGAAATATCTGAGTGGTACATCGACATCGGAAGTGGAGATAACTTCAAATTTTCTTATGTTGTAATCAGAAATGTTCTAGCTTGTTTGGTTATCTGACCATGACAACTTAAATTTTATATCACACAACACATTTATACAACACAATGCTTATGCAATATTACTGTGCAAGATCGTGTTTAATGGAAGATATTATGTGAGAATTCTGACGAAAGTATTCGTTCGTTTTCTCATGAAATGTATTCGTTCGTTTTCTGATGCAATATATTTGGATGAAGATACATCCAAAGGACGGCTAGTCTCACTAGTACGTACAAAAAGAGGTTGTTTTAACGATAGTAGAGATTCCCAGCAAGTTGCGTAGACTGTTAAATGTAGAAGACGATATAAGAGTAGCAATGTCATTTTTACGACCAAATATAAACGAAATTATCAAACAATATCAATCTCAAGTTTCTCATTAAAAGTTATCTTACTACTAGCATATAATCCGTCATATTACGGGATGAAATTTTTAATTTGCTAGAATTGTAAAGTATCCTATGAGGCAGGTTAAAAATTGTTTATCTTTACTGACTCCATGTTAGTTGCCAACTTTAATTTATCTTGTCATATTACGTGATAGGATGGACCTCAGAGGCTTTTAATATTGACAGTGATTATTTGGTGGTATAACTGAATGATGTCCAAAATTTAGCGAATCGATTGCAAACCGCATGGTTATGTATAAAAAACAAACACAAAAATTAACAAACTTCTGAATTTTCAAAAATATATAACATAAATGCTAGACATTTTATAGTCCGTGAAATAGACTCCTAGACATTTATGAATAGAATTTGTTGTTAATAACGGTGATAAAATTTTCATTGTGACAAAAAATAATCGATGATTAAATTTAAAATTATCACATATGTACCTAATTTATTATTTAAGCCAAATATAAAAGAAAATTATTTATGTAATATTTAAGTTCATGATAAAAAGTATGAAAATCATGCAGACGATATTTAAATAATTTAAAATAAGAAATAATTAAATGAGGTGGTTAAAGGAAGGACGTCATAATGTTACAAAAAATGTCACTTTTACCTATTTATTATGTGATAAATTGATAAATATAATGTTCTGCTCTTAACCGGGGACAACAAAGATTGAAATAATGGCATTAAACACTCGAACAGGGGGGGGGAAGGGGTGGATTTCGAGCTTTTTCGAACTCGCTTTGAATTTTGCTAACCCTAACTCATCAATAATCCAATATGGATGCCTCTATCCATTCCAAGCCCAACCGCCTCATCAATTCGAGGACAGAGGGACATATAACTTAGGCTATTATTATATAGGGGACTAACTAGTAATTAATCTCTTAATAAAGTAGTATTGTTTTTGTAGTGCATGATATTTTATTTTACATTCAAAATTATTATCATAAACTAGTTTACATAGTGTATTATAGGTAAGTAAACTATTTATCTTTTACTTTGTGTGGCGCCAAATTTTGAAATGGTTAAAAAGTGTGCCTCGGAAATAAAAGGTTTAAAATCACTGGTCTAACTTGTAAAAATAGTTTAGTTTCGTTATATGAGGTATTTTATTTTACGACCAATCTGAAAAAAGTTTGTTACGCTGAAATTTTAAAGTCTCGAAAAATTTCAATTTAACTATTAATTACTCTGTGAGGACTAACTGTGAAATGATTAGACTTAGAAGGTTCAAATTTTGAATATATATCTAGGAACATATCTAGTTGAGCTCTTACTCTTTTGATTGCGATTTGAACATTAAATAGCAGAATTTTTAAGTATAATATATAAGTATGTAACGTGGCGAAAATTAATCTGCCAGTCACATAGAATTAGCCCCTTTTATTTTTCTTGCCCGAGCTTTCTGGGTAAAGAGAAGCCTAGGCAACTAGCTTATTGAAGATGTTGCAATTGGATCATTCTATAAAAAGAAACAAGCGGCAGACCAGAGTGGAACTTAAACTTTTGTTTGAGATCTAAGCAAAGCTAAGGAGAACTTGAGAGCAAAAGAACATCTTCCTTAGTGACCGGCAGAGAAGTCAATGTTCATGAAGACATTTTGCTTTTACATAGTTGGGTCCCACAGCGAGACGCGGACACTAATTCCTTCTCAGAAAATGTAGCTTAGTCAGAGTTATTAGATATCAAACAGGAACTTAGATCATTAGAAAAGTTTTTCCTTCGCTGGGGATGGCTGGAAAATGTGGCGAATTAGCAGAAAATTTGCATTTATTTCAGAGTTAGCTTCGAGAGACTGCTAAAATAATTTTAAACCGTGGACACTTCTTTAGATTAGAAGATATTTTGTGGCTGGGAAAATAGATTAAAAGGAACTGAGAAGGAAAAAATGAGAATTTTTAAGAGATATTTCAAGTATAATAATTTTGATATATTACAGATATCTAATATAACTATTTTTTTTCTTTCAAAAGAGCTCTCAACCCTTCATTATGTTCTAAACAACACTTCATATTTTTCTGGACAATAGTGCTTGACTATAGACAACGTAAGAAAATGCAATTATGGACTCACTGTAAAGGAAGTATTGTAACCACCATTTATTTCAGGTTTCAAATTTCGACAAAAATATTTGCTTTCATTATGACTGACAGCATTTTGATCATTTTAAATATTACGTCTGTATGTACGTACAAGGAAAGATTACTTCTGATACATTAAGTATCCATTTTGACTATTCTCGAACTGGTTATGACTAATCTGCTCTTGACGTCTGTTTGTAAGTATTTAGTAAGTTTATAACTCTCGTTATTCAAAAGAGATTTTTGCAGTAGAAGGTAGATATTTCGTATTTAAGTCTTTTATAAAGTCTACTTGCGAACTTCCCCTTTTGATTGCGATCTGGTATCCATGTTTAACTCTTTGGTTTCGTTAATGTTGAAATCATAGGGCTTTTATTTCAACCAATTTTTCTCCTCGTATCTTAAGTGCCCTCTGCACTTTATATAACGAATATTTTTAATGTAACATAAATAAACGCTGTGACGCGTAACCTTTTAGACTTTTTTAAGTTTTCAATATTTTACGGTAAGCTTTAAAGTGTTGCGGCAAAGCGCGCATACCCCATGGCCTTCTCGGACCACTGACAGCGAACGTGCATTGACTGTAACCGCCTTAAGAGGTGCCATAAGCAGAGAGACAATAGACTCTCATACACTGACTGGAGCCATTTTTGCGAGCCCCGTATTGGTGACCCGAACGTGATCACGTCAAACCACCTCTTACACCTCCTTACGACGGATGCAATATGAACTCTATAAAACGAAAAATTTCAATATAATGTATATTAACGTTGGGAGACATAAGTAAAATTCTCTCAGCTGTGGATTATCTAATCCTGCGTTGAAGAATAAATGGAAATGACTAAATGATTAGATTTCTCGAGTGTTGAAGGAAATATTTTAATGATGATTTTGATGTCTCCCCTTACAAAATTAAAAAAAAAAAACTAAAAAAAAACAAGGATATCTTTTGGTGTTCTCATCAGATTTTTAAAATACATTTTATTCTACTCATTATAGAATTTTTTGGTCAATTTTTGTCAATCGCATTAAATTTCTCTACATTTGATACGGTTTTTCTCTTTATTTATATGACAAAACTTAAACTTCATAACAATTATTCATATAATTTTGGTATCTACTTACTCTCTGGAATTTCATATATAGTTTAGCGTTTGCTTTCATGAAATATTTAATGAACGACACGTTATAATCAGTCACTAATAAATTAAGAAAACGATTACTTTGTGGTAGCAAAATTTTTCCATTCATCACAATGCATTTCTCCTCTTCCATAATTATCCCTGCTGTCTAACTACACTCTTCAATTACTCTTTGCGAAAGTAATTACCTTCTTATACCTTAATGACATACATTGCCTTGAGGTCAAAATAGAACATTATAAGTGGAAAATATAGCATCCTAAGACGGTATTATACTTAAAATTATTCCAGATCTACTGGGAGACATATAAAAGTAAAATTTTAATCTACAGTACCGCTAGGGAGATGATTTGATAGTCTGCATGCAGACTAATGCTTATCTAGTTGCGTTTGTGCATTACGGAATTCTGTCAAGGGAAAAAGGTTTCCTCTAACAACAGAGGAATTAGGTAATTGCGTTTGGGAAGCGAACTAATGAAATATATTGTGCGAAATGCACGAGGATTGCAATAAAACTAAATAATACAAAATTTATCCGTGAGGCTAATCTACATTATTTGGTCTGGAATGAGTTAATGCAAACAACCTCTTAAAATTTGAATTTAGTGCTGATTAAATGTTATAACATTTTATTAAGAAAATAATTCTAGAAAGCATATTTATTAAAACAGCCATGAATGTAAACTAAATAAGAATACTACAAAGAATGCAAATTTTGGATATGTAAAATAGGACCAGGAGGGGATATATACAAAGCATATCTGTTAATGCAGATTACCTAAACTTATATTTTATTGCATACAGTTAAGTACTCCTAAACATAAATGTGTATATAAATACAGGGGAATAGCATAATTAATAAATAACTTTCTATAAAATCTAAAAAAATCTCCTATATAATAAAAGTCTAAGTTATCTGTCCGTCTGTCCACCAATTTATGAAGCGGTTGTACCTGGAATGGATTCCCCGGCTAAAGGCAGGCGATTAAATTTATCAATTTATCCACATAATAAATAGGTAAAAATTACAATTTTTCTAGCATTATGACGTCATTCCTTTAACCATCTCATATAATCATTTCTTATTTTAAATTATTTAAATATCTCGTGCATTATTTTCATACGTTTTATCACTGAACTTACATATTAAGCAAATAATTTTCTTTTATATTTGTATTAAATAATAGCTTAAGTATATAAGTGATAATTTTAAATTGAATCATCGATTATTTTTTTATTGCAATGAAAATTTTATCTCCGGTATTAACAACAAATTCTTTTCCTAAAAGTCTCGGAGTCTATTTCACGGACTAATAAACATCTAGCGTTTAAGTTATATAGCTTTGAAAATTAAAAATTTTATTTTCTTGTGTGTTTGTTTTTTATACATAACCACACGGTTTGACTAAATGAATTCAGTGTGAGCCTAAACTACATTCACAATGTAGGGAGACTTTAGAGGATTTTGAAGATAAACACATTATTGAGCATGTACTAGATAATTCTCAGCCAAAACACAAACCATTTTATTACCTGCTTCATAGGGTACTTTACAATGCTGGAAAATTAAAAATTTTACTGATCCTGTAATATGACGGGCTATATGCTAGTTATAAAATACACACTATGGAAAACTGTGCAATGAAACATGCAACAGAAGTGAGTGTCACGTGACGCAGCATAGGTGAAAATAATATCACCAAGAATGTTTCCATATCTTCAAATTTGGAGACAAAATTTAGTCACCCAGTTTCTATTATAGCCGATGATAGAAGAGTAATGTGAAGGAAAGGGGCTGAAAAAATACATTTGTCTGTTTACTTGTTTACTTTAAATGAGGTAGAGAAATAAAACCTCTTTTACTATACAGAGTATATAAAAATATCTAGGAGGTTCAGTGAGCTGAAAAGAAAGAGAGAAGTCTGATGAATCGATATACGTTATAAATTAATACACTTACATACTAGTAAATGACACAGATAATGTATATAATTAAAATGTTTTTAAAATACTTTAATATATTGAATTCTCTAAGCCAG
Source organism: Pardosa pseudoannulata (assembly GCA_032207245.1). Classification (NCBI taxonomy): domain Eukaryota; kingdom Metazoa; phylum Arthropoda; class Arachnida; order Araneae; family Lycosidae; genus Pardosa; species Pardosa pseudoannulata. The sequence continues at coordinate 196,675,102 of CM063505.1, forward strand.
TCAAAAATTAAATTTGAAGAGCTACAGCATAAACTTATCTGGAAAAGCAATTCCTCCTAAAAATGACTCAAAAATCTGAATTTCTGTGTTGTTTTTATACAGCATATAATTTTTCCGCTCGCAATGTACCCCTCCAGGCTAATATATCAAATGCTTAATATAAAATTCTGTCAAAGATAACGAAGGTCTATGAAGCAATGATGCCCAAGGGAAAAGCTGATACGACACAGACAAGAAATCCTGATTTACTATATATATGTCCATGGGAAGTGATGTTTATAAGGAAAAAGAAGATTGATTTAAGATGGTGGAGGTCCGAAAATGATTTACAATCAACAAGAGAATAATTCAACTGCTGAAGTTTATTGCTTTATCCTCTAATCTATATTGCTTCCGAATGTTAATTTTCTTTTTTACTTTATGCCTATTATGCATATTAGCAGATATTTATAATTAATCTTATTTTTTAAAACTAATTTAGTTTATTGGGAGATTTTTTTTAAAAATAGAATTTTAGTCATTTAAATTTATCTTTAGGGCTTCCAAAGAAAGTATGAAGTTATAAAACTGTGTAAATTTAAAAAATTGGTTGTCATCCCAACAATTTTATTCTTGAAACTCTTAAAAGCGGTTTAATAAATTGTAATTATAACATGAAAATATTCTGAGTCTACATAGATTAATGGCTTAAAAAAGAAATTATTGTTCGAAAATGACTTCATTTTGAAATAACTGATAAATTTATAAAGTTGTATTTTATTCAAATTATCTTTTAAAGCATACAAATATATGTTTATATATAGTGCATTATGTATGCATAGGCTTATACGTAGAGTTACCAAAAAGTTTTAATCATTACAAAAAAAAAAAATAACCATAGCTATCAGAATAAAAATTAATTTCGCATAGTAATTGATACTGTTGAGGGTTTACAGAGAATTTTAGTAACTATATTTTTGGATCCAAATTGGTGACTAGGTAACAGTTTTGGCTACATATCTGGCATGACAAGATAATTTAAGAGCTTTTAAAGTCCAGAAATATCTCGAAATGTCTGTGGTCCAAATGTCTTCGGCTCAGTTCGTCGCCTCTTGGCATTCTGTCACCAGACTTTAAAGTAACTAATAAATTTATAAAGTCGTATTTTATTCAAATTATCTTTTAAAGCATGCAAATGTATGTTTATAGATAATTCATTATGTATGCATTATAAGAATCCAAAAGACGAGTTGATTTGCAGTGTTCGCTGTAGTGAATCAGCGCGAAGGTATGACCCAGGTCTGTTGAGAAACTCAAGTAAAACAGACACAAGATATAAATGAGAGAAGACTTACCTTTGAAGACAGTTTATTTTTAAAACTTAACATTTAGACATCTTTACAATTGTATTAGCAATATTTTGTCTATTTGGACAATACACGTAAGGTTAGTTCTTCATTAGGTACTGTAAAGCTGGTGTAGTGAGGTCAGAGAAGATGGTGCTCAGGGATCTCTAAAAATGGTGCATCCAGCTTTATTGCTGATTCTTTATGTTATTCCTTTGCCACGATCTCTAGCTAATTGCGCTAAGGAGACAAATGTCCCGTCTCCCTCCCTTGCTGAAGGAGGTGCGAAGAGCAAACCTGACATGTTCACCCAGGGTGGGAGCAAAGTAGGATTTTGCCATTCTGTTGATTGCCCACTGATAGCAGCAAGGACGTTTATTGATATAATACTTTAAAACTGAAGTTGTAATATAGGTTTAAATGTAGCAGAAATACTTCCTTTTTCATGGAACTATCTATTCAAATTTTAACTAATCATTATAATATACTGATTTAAGCTAATCTTTTTAAAAAACCAAATTCGTTGAAAATATATTAAAAATAAAATAAAATTATAATCTTATGGCAAAAATAAATTGTACAGATCTAATCTCATATCTTTCCGTTTTTCTTTAAATTTAGTATTCGTTGAAGGTTATGGAGGTGGTGAATGCCCACCGAGGAGTGTGATTCGATCCAATAGCAGGTATTTGTCTTTCTCTTCAACTTTCTCTTTGAAATTTTATTAGTTTCCTCTTCTATATCTCTTTCTGTTTTTATTTTAATTTAGTGTCCTTTTAAGTGTATGGAGCTGGTGAATACTCGCAAAGAGGTATAGAAGGAAACAAAATAATTAAAATTTCGAAAAGATAGTTGAAGAGAAAAGACGAATACCTGTTATTGCCAATAATCCCCTTCCCTGTGTATTCACCAGTTTTATACACTTAAAAGGATACTAAATCAAAAGAAAATCAAAAACATATTTAGAAGAGGAAACAAAATAATTAAAATTTCAAAGAGAAAGTTGAATAGAAAAGACGAATACCTGTTATTGGCAATAATCCCACTTCTCCGTGTGTATCCACCAGTTTTATACACTTAAAAGGATACTAAATTAAAAGAAAAATAGGAAGAGATATAAAAGAGGAAACATAATAATTAAAATTTTAAAGAGAAAAGACGAATACCAGTTATTTGCACCACTTCTAGCTAGTATTCTTCTGGTCATTTACTAGAAATACTGACTTTATTTCTTCTAATTTAATCCAGAAATGGATTATACTTTTCCCTTGTAACGTGTTAACCAATTAACGAATTTAAACATATACTTACGGTATTTTTACAATATGGAAAAAACATAGTCGTTAGTAGTCTTCTGTTCATAGAAATACTGACTTTATTTCCGTTAATTTAAATCAGAAATGAAGGATGTTTTTCTTTTGTAACGTATTAACCAATTTACGAATTTAAACATATAATTACAGGTTTGTAAGTTAATTATTATTTTTAATTTAATTTAATTAAGTATTAATATGAATTTGTGATAGTAATTTTTCAGTTATTTTATTTAAATGGCAGTTTCACGTATTTGTCTATGCTTATTTTTTATTTGTTTTGTTTTTATTTTTAAAAAGAGTATTTATTTCTGCTAGTAAACACATTAATAGAGAAATATTAATTGGTTTTATGTGCTGTGCTTTTGTAAAGTTAATAGACTTGTAAAGAAGTTAAGTGTGTTTGTTCTTCGAATTAAGTATGCTAAATAACTTTTAAATTGTACCTTTCGTACTTCTAAATATCCAGTAACTTCTACTAGTAATGGAAACAGGTGGGAAACCTAAAAATATGAAATATAAATAGTAATTAATGGTCTTTAAGAATTAAAGCAGCATGAAAAAAAGAACGAAATGGGCAACTACGAATTTCAAACTAATACACGATATCTTTTACAGCTAGAATTATTATTTTTAACGATTAATAACTGAATAGTTTAAAGAAAAAATTCCCTAATCTTGTCATACTCATCAATAAATCATTTATCCACACAGATATAGATATTTTGAAATGAATATCAGAATTTTCTACTATATTTCCGTGTATGTATAGTTCGTACAACTTCTAAGCTAATTTAAAAGTTGTATGACAGGCAATTCTAAAATGACAATATTCCTAAGAGTGGTGAATAATTGCGTTAGGTTTGATTAATGTGCGTTGCTGACAGATTGTAATAATTCTGCCTTTTCATATTTAATTACACCTTCAAACTCCACTTAAATCTAATAAGTGTTAATTATAGGTAGTCAATACTGTAGAATGCATGCCTTTGTTTCCTCATTTTGCTAAAGATAAAAATTCAATTGCCCCTCTTCACGGATCGGTCATAAAAGCCTAATCACTCATGTTGACGATTATTGATTCAAACAGATATCCTTAATACCCTTAATCTTAGGATTCATTTGTAGCTGTGACATAACATTTCTATAGATATTCGAAAGCATAATTCATTTTAATTAAGTCTAAAAAGTCGACATGCAACGTATATCCTATGCGGCTGGGGATTCTGATTAATGACCTGTCGACCACTTTTAACAGTTTCACTACACAGAAACTTAAGAGGACATCTTCAATCTCGAAGTTGAATATATTTTTTAGTTTTTTTTCTGTATTTTGTTCTCTTTTGATGATGGAGTAATTGAATAAAAGGGTGTTTTAAAAAGTTGTCTTCAAATTTTAATTTAGCAAAGAAATAAAAATGAAATTGTTTTAACAAAATTAATTGAAATGCAGGGATTATTGTAAAAATTCAGATCAATCAAAAACTATATGATCATTATGACATAAGAATCTATTTTTACTTTATATATTTCGAAACTGATTTTATTTACTACAAGCAAGGGTTTTGTAGTGCCTGGCTTCCATCCTGTTTGTTGACTTAGTGCTTTGATTTGGTTTGCAGAGCTCAGTTTTGCAACACGAGAGCTAATGAGAAATGGAACTACTGCTTAAAGTCAATTCCAAAAGGCTATAAACACCCGAGCCACAGCGGGATTCAAACCCACAAACTCCGGCACCTGGCGATCAGCTAACCACTCGGTCATCGTTCGGCTGTTGACTTGGTAGAGAGGAGAACTGAGCAGAGTCAAGGCCATGCATGAGGGTATGGTCCGAGTCGGAGACAACCCTATCGAAGGATTTTAATTTCTTCTTGTTTTCAATGTTCTAATGTGTATATGTATATTATAAATTTTCTTCTAAGTGTCGTCTGATAGATTCATATAAAAGGAATGCTTTCGATGGAATATTTTTGTGACGTGATTTTGAGTCTTCTGAAGCGAACATATATATAAATTTATAAGTCAAAGGAAATTCGAAGCTACAGTTTTCTTTAAACTTCCATTATGCTTGAAAATCCTTTTCATATAAAAGCAGACATCATAATAAAATTTAAAATTAGATCTATGAGTATTGCATGAGATATAGCGAAGAAGCAAATAATTTTTAACTGCTCATGAGCAAAAGATATAAATTTTGTTTTACCTTAATTTGACATCTAAATATATATAACATAACTCTCATACAGAAATTTTCTTTGAATATAAGATATCACGATATGGACAATATAGGAATCTATTATTTAGTTATTATCTTACCACGTCTCTCTTTACATATACCTTTTTTCTTTGAGAAGAACTCATTCTAGAGAGTCCCATTGCACTGTGGAGCTTTTTTTTTTATTAATTTCTGTATTTTACGTGGTTGTGTTTTTATAATCAATAATGGAGGTATGGAGGTAGTGTGGTAAACTCATCCTCAATGGTTGCATCACGCCCTTTAGCCTTCAAGGTTAGGAACAACTTAAGAAATTCAACTTCTCTCTATCTCTTTTTGTATATATATATATATATATATACATATATAATATATATATATATATATACATATATACATATAGATATTGATAGTTTTTACAGGTACTGATTTCGTTTTGAGGAGAACTCATGCTGGAAAAATCCATTGCAATGTGGAGCTTTAAAAACTAATTTCCCTGTCAAAATTGTAAAATATAGGAGTGTTCTTGACTAAACTTCTCTATACACATTTATCAAGACAAACAGTGGAATAAATGGTAATTTTCTATCCACTAGCTACATGTTTCAGCCAAATGTTAAGCTGTTCCAGAGAAATGATATTGATTCTGCATTAATAAAAATTGATGTGTGATTTCAAACTGTTTTAAATGTTCAAAGTTCAATCTCGTCTATCACGTAAATCGTGTAACTCACTGTGAGGCTGACATCGGCCTCAAATGTGTATATTCTTCGAATATTCCATGTAGAAATGTTGAACTGTAATGACGATCGGTGAGACGATGCCTTTTTGATATTAAATAAATGTGAAATTTTGTGACTCTTTGGATTGATTTCATAAATAACATTCTATTAAGATTTCTCTTATTCCGTTCCAGTCTTCTTATTTAGGTCCTTACAAGGTGAGCCAGAGGAAGCTCAAGTTTTTCCAACTACAAATTGAAACCCAAAAGAAATGGATCTCCATTGACAGACTCAAGCCTGTCCATGTTCTTCCACAGAATATGGAAGCTCCAGCCATCCCATTCTCAGCAAATCCTCTGAAGCCGACTCTAATGACGTCCACAACTACGAAACTTTCGTTTTAGGTTTCCTGTGACATAGCTTTATGGGTTGGTGGGGGAGTCCTGTGGCGGTCTACTGTCACATGGTGCCAACTCCCTGGCTCTCCTGAAGCAGTGGTCCGAGGAAGAAGCTCGCCAGCATATGCAGATTTCAGCGGCGCATGCTCCGCCTCGTTTGGATTAAGGAGGGGTAAAAGATTATCACTTTTCTACCTCGTATGCTTCGACTCAGTTACTATCTGTTGCTGGTGTAACTCAGGAGCTTCAGACCAGACGTCATACAAGAAAGGATGTATTAAGCAGTCTGTATTTTGTTCTCGTTTTTGCTTTTAGATTTTGACTGAATAAATACTCAGTTCTAAATATGGAGACTTCATTGAAACCTGAATAGCTTAAAATTTCTTCTAAACACATGCGTAAGATTATTATTCCCTACAATTATAGATTTTTGAAATTGTGTGTGCGTGTGTGTAAGTAATATAGAAGAGTGGAACTGTTCGAAGGATAGGATTTTATTTTGGTCACATGCTATTGGCAATAAACCAAAAGGGTCCAACGTATAGCTGCTTTTGTTAATTTTTTGGGATGTTCATACCTTGAGGAATGCGTTTAAAGAAATCTCGTTTTTTCTTTAGCAAATTGTTGGCTTGGGCCTTAAATGGCAGTGACGAGTACGCCGTCCCCTTTATCGGCGATATAGATATTTTCTCTAAGACTTGGGGTGAACATCTGAGACATTTAGACGATGTATTTACACGTGAAACAAAGGCACAATTAAAGATTAAGTCTTCTAAGAGCCGGTTCGGTTAGAACCACATAAAATATTTAGGACATAGGGTAGGGGGAGGATACCGAAATCCTTCAGAACTGAAGGTGCAATGTATCAGTGTTTTTCCGCTCCCCGATTCAAAAACTAAGGTACGAGCGTTTATGAAATTAACGGGATACTACGCCCACTACATCCCACATTACTCCGTAATTGCAGCGCCTTTAA
>CM063505.1:196692050-196772050 GCA_032207245.1 Pardosa pseudoannulata
CACGAATCGTTTGGCATCGATCATTGTCCATTAGTGCGGCAACAGCATGCACTTTTGCATCGCTGACACTAGGACGACCTATCCGATGCATGTCTGCCACACTTTGACGTCCTTCATTGAAGGCTTTTACCCATCTTGCTACAGTTCTGTAAGTCAGTGTAGATTTCCCGCAAGCTTCTTGAATCCCTAGATGACATTGTCGTGATGTACAACCTCTGGCACATTGAATTTTTATCTAGTTTCGTTGTTCTTATTTTGAAAACATCCTGACAACACTTACTTTAGACCGCAAGCTAATACAAGGATCAGTTTTTCGCGTCACTCCACATTCGTATGACGTAGGAAGGAAGTCTTTTTGCTGAGAGGTAAGATAGATGTTTATCTTACGTGGGGTTACGTGGTGTTGCGTAGCGTTTTTACAGCAGTGTTGCCACTATTAAAGTTCCAACCCTTGTATATAAAGTTGGAGCGAGAGAAAGAAACAGTAAATTATGATTTTATCTATTTTTACGGTTTTTTTCTTCGGTTATTCAACTGTATTTTCATAAAGAGTTTTTATAGCATATACAAAGAGAATATATATATATATGTATATATATGTAAATATATATATATATATATATATATATATATATATATATATATATATATATGTCAGGTCCCACTAAACGACACTAGAGTCCTGACATAATTTTCATTCTTTATTCAAATATCACAGCACACTAATCATCAATCATCTTTAATGGCGTCTCACATTGGCGCCCAACTTCTAACAAAGGCAGGCTTAGCTGCCACGGGTAACCACAGCTCTGACCGTGGAATGTGCATACTGCTCTCTGCTCAGATCACTGCACGTGGGCCGTATTTATGTGGCTAACTCCTCACGCCTCGTCACTCTCAGTAAAATAATCCCTAATTAAAATCTCTTAACATTAATCTGCATTTTAAACCCTGACATATATATATATATATATATATATATATATATATATATATATATATATATATATATATATATATATATATATATATATATATATATATATATATATATATATATATATATATATATATATATATATATATATATATATATATATATATATATATATATAAATAATTTTGAGAGAGTGCATTATAATTTTATCTGTTTTTACACACACACACATAGAGAGAGATATACATCTCTCTCTCTCTATATATATATATATCAAGAAGCAGAGAGAAGAAGACACACAGTGAATTAAGATTTTATCTATTTTTTATCGCTTTTTCAACGCTTATTCAACTGTATTTTCATTAAAGAATTTGTCTGTCATCTTTAATGTTTGGCTGCTCCAAAACAATCTCATTTCATTTGGAGATTTGAATCTACATTTGTGTTTTCTAGATTAAGGTGTTCACCTTTAAGCATTTGAAAAATTCTCATTCCTTTGTTCTCATAATGGATTCGTTTATACTATCCCGTTTCCTGCTTAGGTTCTCAAAATTGTTGCTTTATTTGGGAATGCATTTGTGATTTTATGTTCTTTGTTAGACGAGCTAATCATAGTCCAAAATCGATCCCTTCCCATTTTCTCATTGATGGATTTTTCTAGCCTTTTTTAAAATTTCATTTCCTGTTTATGTTACATAGAAAAAGACTTTCATGCATGGGTTTTCTTTTAATTTGTTCTCTTAATTTGTACTTTTAATTTGTTTACTCCAGCTGTTCAGAGCCATCCATGCTAATTGATTCAATCCTTTATTTTCATTAATGAATTATTTTATTCACTAAAAATACGACAATAGAATTCGGACTGTTTGAATAATATTTAATCATTTCTTACCGAGAAGCTTTTTCAATTGCATAACATAACGACTATTTCATATATAACACAATATTAATTAATAAATAAGGTATATTATAACACAAGGTATATTAATGAATATTTTTAATTGGTATCATGGAGCATATTGAAAGAGGTATATATATATATATATTTATATATATATATATATATATATATATATATATATATATATATATATATTTATATATATATATGTATATATATATGTATATATATATGTATATTATATATGTATATATTTATATAGAAATTTTATATATACTACATTATATATAATTATAATAAATAATAAGTAATATTTTCAGTTTAGAACTTAAAATAAAAACAAATATTAATTAGGAAATAATATAAATTGTAAATATCGCCTTTTTCTCTAATTTTAAAGGTTCACATTTCTTTAAAAACAAAAACTATTGGAATAATTTCTAATTAGACAATCCGAACAACATTTACATGTAATAGTAAACTTAGACTCCCCCAGACTTGTGTGAGTTAGTCATCTACTTTTTTATTGTGAAAATATGCAAATAACTTCATTTTGATGTACAAAGCGGCTTCTTTTAAATTAAATCAAATCTACAAATTAAAGCTACATAATAGAAGTAATGTTTTATATTCAATTTCGGAGCAAGTGTATAAAAAATAGAAAATGAAGGATTGGTAATCCAGTTGATGTAGAATTTTTTGTACTTTTTCATTTATGAATGTATCGATCAGTACAGTATAAATAATCTTAACAATTTTTTCTAATTTAATCAAACACATCATTAACTATATATTCTAGGTCCGCTAATACTAGGAGTTTAAAATTTATATTCTTTAAAAACATAATGTCTCATCAGCTCTCGTGTCCAAAAAAGTAAACTTTAGAACTTCAAACCAAACATTTAAATAGTTTTCGCAGCTTACATATAAATATGATATATAAATATCTGTAAATGGGATACTTAACTATCTATCGTATGCATATATTTGATATTTTTTAAATATTCTACTCACGAGTTCGTAATTATAATGACAAGAAATCTTGAAAACAATATCACTATTTAAATGCTTTAAAAATATGGTTTCATTAAAGCTATTACGAGTTTTCGATTTAAAGTTTAAAAAAGCTTAAAAAGATAGGAAAATTCAATTATTTCTTAGATTTATCTTCATTATTATTGTCAAATAATGTAGAAAGTCTGTCTGAATATCGAAGAAAAAGTTTTTGGATAGATCTTAGTAAAATATGCTCTCTTGTAATGTGCTCCATGATAGCAATTAAAAACATTATTTATTAATATAAGTAATTTACCAAATTTTTTATGAATTAGAAATTTTGGTAACATATATATAAAATTTCAACTCTCTTTTGTAAGATGCAAAAAAGCCAAGTGTACCTCTTACATAAGTAATGTAATAATAGATGGAAAGATAAAAGCACCTTTATTCAACTCTAAAGGTTTTGTATTCCTTCAATATATTTGAAATTTTGTATTTTGTGTACTCCTGCAATACAAAATTTTGCCAGATATAAAATAAGATCAAATAAATCTCAGAAAATATAGCCAGTAAGTAAAATATAAAATTTGCAATTACTTTAAATATAATGCTCCCCAAGGAAATTTTAAAACTACTCTATTTTCAGCTTTTAAATTGACTCCCGTCGTATAATATATGCAGCTGTATGAATTTTTTTTTATATATTTGAATAAGATAGTAACATCGATAGCTTTCTGAAGAATTTTCTGAATACTAAAGATATTCAGTAACTTGTAAAAAAATATTTTTTTCAAACAAAGACAGTACTTTGATTAATGTCCTACAAATGCTGTATAGTAGTATGAATTATTTCTTTTAAATGGCTAATCTTTTTACCAAAATTTGAGACCAGTGGTAGCTCAGTCAGCAAAGGCAACACTCTCGTAGCTGGAAGGTTTGCGGATTCGGAGCCGGAGCCAGTCTAATATCCGCCGTGTTCGTTAAAGGTGACTGGGGCACGTAAAATATGTTCGTGGCCACAATGTCCTCCAAGTTCTCAATTAATGCCTCCAGGGGTGGCAGGCCAAGTTTAGGGGTCTTCTGCTTGGTTCCTGCTTGAAAATTACTAGGACCCACTTGAGCAAAGTTGTACTTTCACCCTTGAGGTGCTTGTCAAAACGAAAGGTTCACCCCTTTGAACTAATACGAGTAGCCTCCGGCTCAGTCGTTCTTGGTTTGACCATGTGGCATAAGACAACAATAGCTAAAATTTGATCTAATAATAAATTTTAAATTAAATCCTAATATTAAAATTACCAGTGAGATTTTCCCAATACAGCAAGTGATACATACATTATACTTACGCCTTAACAAGACTGCGAGCCTGTTACCCATTTAGCACCATCCGAGGAGCACGTGCACATTAAGGTATGTTACGGAAGAGAGTAATATTATCCCCGCTGGGTGCTCAGGAACCAAGTAGAACACCCCCAGGCTTGGCCTGCCACCCAAAAAGTATCGTTTGCGAAATTGGATGACTTTGTAACTTTGTTCGAACATATTTTACACGCCCCAGTCACCTTTAGCAAACACAGCGGATCTTAGGCCGGCTTCAGCCCCGTACCCGCAACCTTTCAGTCACGAGATCGCTACTTTTGTCAACTGAGCTACCACGGCACACTAGTGAGTTTATTTATTTCAAAATTTTACACACTTTTCTACTTTTCCACATTTAAAAATGAATTATTAATGATTATTTAGTAGTTTGCCCGTTACCTCAATGATGGACAGCCTATGGGCCTTGGACCCTCTACTGACCTACAAAGAAATTTTTTGATGACACAAGCATTTTTATCCACAGAAAATAGAGATTCAAAATTAAAGTAAAAGTATTTGAAGTTGAATTAAAAAATATATGTATTGTTATGCTTGGTACATTGAATTTTTAACATTGATCTTTATTTTTTTGTAGTAAAAATCGAGAGTAGCATTCCCTCGATTTTCTCTTATCCTCAAATAAAAGAAAAGTATTTTCTCACTAATTTTGTTATTACATTAATAAAACGTATGAATACAGTCGAACAAATGGTATCTGTCATTTAGCTGCGATAAAACGTTATTTAAAGAACTGCCATAACAGCATCGGGAGCCAGAGACTAAAGATGTAGAGTAGACGTAGAGTAAAAAATAGTAGATCTTTATCTATATTGTAGATACATTTTCCTTCTAAACAGAGCAGAATTTTATATATTTAATCACAAATAGAGTGTTATAACGAATACGCGTCTATTCGAACGGTGTAATGCCCCTTAAGTAGTAACGATCTACCCCCCTTTCCTCTACGATTTAACCTGAAAGGTCATATGAGTTCCGAATCGGTCTATGACAGTCTGATAACACCACTCCACATGTATAGCACCAAAATGATCACAGCCAGATTTTTTGCATTTGTCCCAAAGATGTTTTTTGACACGCTTTCTGAAGAGCTTCAGATGAACCGTCATTTCTAGAAGAATTAGTTTTACTGTGTGGTGGCATTCTGTATTTAACTTGAGTAGTTTGACTGTGCCGCTTAAGTAGGGTGAATTTTCCTGTTTTATAGACTGATAGAGCTTGAGATTTAGATAGTAATCATGCTTAAGAGTTAGTGTTTGAGGCATGCAATTGCAGGGCAGCTTACTGTATCAAATATAAACTGCTCAAAGATAAATATACATATGTAAATATATGTACAATGTATATACACGAAATATCAAAAATATTATGACCAATTTAGGCCTTAAACGTCTGTTTAAATTTCTAAAATCTTGATGATTCATTCACTAACTTCAGCCATTTCAAGAATGTACTTTGACTTAAGACTTTTAGTTATTGGTAATGATTGTGTGATCTTTTTGGAAATAGAGATCAGATATTAAAAACGATATAAAATATCTTTTATACAATTTGAATTTTTTAGAAATATATTTTTATATATTTATACTATGGCCACGAAGTATACAGTATTTGACGCTATCTGTTGTTGACTCTGAATAAATTTCTACACTGAATTAAGATGAAAAATGAACGTTAATAATTTATTGAGCTAATGTTTATCTTTACATACGTACACACACACACCACACACAAACGCACAAACACAGATAAACACACACATATATATAAGTGTGCGTCTGTGTGTGCACAACCCAGGTCTATCTATCTGCCTCTGGCGTTATGTTTCCAAAACATTGTACATTTAGTTATATTGAGGTCTGGGGTGCTAGTAAGCCAGCCAATGAGAATGTTAAAACTTAATCATATGGGGAACATAATAATCAAAAATAAATTCTATAAAGGAATTATATCAGAATAGTTGGAGCTAAATAGTAATTAATTTTGGTGTAAGCGATGTCACCAAATACTACCAAAGCCAGAAGAGAATCAAAGGTATCTCACCAAAGATTGCAATTTTAGTTACGTAATCTTCAGAAGTTTATTTTAGAATACTATTAGAATTAAGTTAGTTTTTGATTAAATATCATTACACATACAAACACACACGCACACACATATGTATGTATTAGCATAAGAACTTACCAAGACATCGTTCATTAAATTTCATGATATCAAAATGAATTTAATTAATTTCCACCCAGATGGGCCGTTACGGGAAAGATGTTAGAATTATGTTGTGGTTTTAAAACACGAAGGAAAATTTATAGTCAACATTACATTATTAATTTTTAATACATGCGTGTAAGAGAAACGTTACTTATCCTAGTCAGTGAATAATATTTTGCGAGATAAAACTTAACAACTTCATTTTAAAGAGTTATGAGGCAAAGCTACATGAATAAAGAATTGTAAATGTTTCAACAACGTATCAAAAGTTTATGAATTCTTCGGTTTTAACTTGAAATGAAATGTTGAAAATATTTGATCTCAACTTTGAAGATGAAATGACATTTATATTTTATTTGGGGTTTATATTTAGTTATGTAGAAAGTAAGTCTTATAAAAATTTGAAGAACAACTGAAATTTTATCAAATATTAAAGAAAGTAGGATATTTTTAATTTATTTTAGTTCCTTAACTATCATCAGACATATCAACTTTAAGACTCATAAAAAAATGTTTATTTCTTAAGTAAAAATTGATATTTAAATCTTGTTTGAGTATCATATATATATTGTTTTTTATATTTCAAAACCATAACAATTAAAAGAGCATCCAGAAATTTATTTGTTGCAATTTTATATTTATTTGCATAGAAAAATACAGTTTTTAGCAGCATAACTTGTAAAATAATCATAATGAAATTAACTATTTAATTTGCTTCAATGACAACAATGCTATGGGTATCATTTTAACAACTTAATGTTGTATTTGTTTCTGACGAAAATTAATGAAGCCTTTAAAGCTAACATACTTCTAAAACAATTTTTTCTTTTTGACGTATTCTTCTAATTGGTCTTAATTATTGTTTTCAGTAAGATTAATTTTTTTATTTTATTTGTGTCTGTCTCAGTCATTTTTTAGAACTTAAATCTCAATACACAATTTAGTTAACGGTTAAAGTTTTCTAGTCTGTGTATTACGAAATCTCGTATTTAGTTTTCATTTCTGTAAAAAAATACATTAATGTAACGCAGTGAAAAATTATTAATATCTTAGCTATAATCAAAATGTTATAATGAAAAACTTTTATTACAAATAAAATGTTTAAATATGTATATACAACTTTAATTTCTTAACACTTGATCGGGCTTTCTGATCTGACAAATACACACGTGTCAATGTATTCTATTTTTGATAAGAAAACTATTTCTTGTGATCTTGAACTTATGAGTGTTTGCAAAGTAATTACTAGTATAATTTAAGATTAACTTTTTCATCTTATTTGAAATTTTGTATCTTTGAGATGTAAGAGCCAGATAACTTACGTAGCTTAAAGTTTTATGCTAAGTTGAATATTTCTTATAAGTTTTCAACATTTTTTTAGCCATGATAAATTCTTTTTAGCTTTGAACAATAAAGAGCGAACTTAAACCGTTCCATAATATTCTATTAAATGACAGAAATGAGATATTAAATTATTTGCATTCGAAACTTTAAAGATACAGACCTAAAGGAAAATAAAAAAAATAGGCATTTAGAATGGCATACACACACAAAAAAAATCGCAAACGATGTGCCAAGCAGATAAGAAATATAGATTAACACAATATTCTTGATAAAATGCAATTAATATTTTTGTTTAGAACACATTGAAATAATGAACCAGAAATGTACAGCTAAAATTATCTTGAATTAAGACCGAATTAGATTATAATGGAGTTACTTTGTATCTTCTAGGCTATATTGTTACGTCATATTCTTTTATACAAAACTGTAAATTTTGTTTGTTTTCAACTGTATTCATTTCCTCATATGTTTTAAAACAGCTTTATATATATATTATGTAATAGAGATTGTAGATAATAAATTGATAAAACCAAAAAAAAAAATTAAAATGATTAAAAAAGTTGTCGGGTGTAACAGTATGGATATAAAAGAATAACGAAGTATTAGTAAAGAAGAGAGGCATTTATGTACATAGGTACAATTGGTACATTGCACAGAGCATTTTATATAAAGCACCGTATAAAATTATATTACTGTCTCGCTAATAACTGATAGCACGTGGTACCTACTCCTCTCTAAAATTACAGAATGCAAGTAGCGCCACGTGTGGCCATTACTCAAAACTTCCATTTAGATTTTTTAATACAATCCTCATTTGATTTACTTGAGCTGTTCATAATTTGTGAATCCATATAATAGGCAGTTAACTTTGAAACCTCTAATGAATGAAACATTGCAGATGGCCATAAAATATCTCTTGTAACTCAGTCCGCAAAGGCTACGAGCTGGGAGTTTGAGATCAGAGACAAACAAAGAATATCCTATTCTCTAATGGTGTTTGGGCACATAAAAGTGGTTCATGCTCGTACTGTCCTCCAAGATAACAAGATAAAACTATGTACCTCAAGGTGTCAAGGCCAGCCTGAGGAACTTCTGTTTGGTCCATGTTCCCGGATAAACTTATAGCAGTTCAGCCTCTAGAGGCAACTGTAACCATCTTTCCTTGAGATGTTATATGGCTTCTTGATGGACTGAAATCCAACCAACCAACTCAGTACACAGAGACAGAAAATTAAACAAGTTTAATTTATTCAGACATTTTGTTTTCAAATCCTCCCAAAGTAATACACGTATTTACATCGGTTAAAATTACTACACTTTCGAAAAGAAAATCAATACATTAATACAGCTATGAATATTTACTGCGTTACATTGAAACCCCATCTTAAGGGAATTAATGCTGAGATTGAAACACTATCTTAAGGGAATTAACTTTGAGGTTTTTGGTATTTCTCGATATCCTCCTTACATCTTAAGTAAATATTTTAACGAAAACGATACACAATTTTTTTCTCTGTTATTATTCAAATCAACGAAGCATGATAAATAGTTCCCTTTTCATTCCTTCTATTGAACAACTTTTATGTAAATACGGTAGAACAAAAGCGTAGTATTCTACAGATAATATAGTTAAGGAACTAAGGTTTAAACGTATTCCCTTATGAAATACATGTTTTGTAAAAAAAAACTTTTAAATGAAACATCAGTGCGTAAATACCATGATATAAAAGGTTTTAGTTTTAAAAACTGCACAGTATGATACCAAATTGAATATGATATTAAATATTCAGTTATATTTTGAAATTGAAGTATAGCTTTATTGAGAAAAATTTTAAGTAAATATAAGAATATGTTATTACACATAATGTGCATTATCAAGAGAGAACTATCATACTCTTCATGGATATTCTAAAAATATATCTAAAAATATATCTAAAAATATATCTAAAATTATAATTTTTATCCTCCTGTAAGTCGGAAAAGAAAAATGAAAGTTTTTGCTTTTAGGAAGAATTTCTAACTTAAAAGTTTTCTTTATTCTTTGGTGAAATTTGTCCTACAAAATAAAAGATGAATTTTGTAATCCCTGCGATGCTAAAAGCTATTATGTAATTTTGAGTATTACAGAACATAAAACATAATGTAGGGACTTTTTGGAAAATACTTCATTTTATCTCTACTCTTTTTATATCTCTTTTTTTCCTCTTTCTCTGTATACACACATATCTATCTATCTATCTATCTATCTATCTATATATATATATATATATATATATATATATGACAGCTGTAAATATATATATATATATATATATATATATATATATATATATATATATATGACAGCTGTAAAAAAGGGGTAGTTGTAAATTACGGGAGTTATAAGCGATTTTAAAAAGGGAACTCTTTTATAATAATAAAATAAATGAAAAAGACTCACGCTCGCGTAAGCTTTTGGGATCATCCGGTCAGGCGGAAGCATTTTGAAACAATTTGATGAGCTTGCAAACAGATAAGATCAGTCAGCGCGTGGACATGGAGCTGTGAACACCTATTCCACGCTTAGCTCCGAAATGAACAATGAAAATGGCGCAGGTTTTGCTTTTAGAAGAAACGATGATTTAATAAACTTATTATTATCAAGATGACTGTTCACCTTAACTCTGGATTACGACTTGTCATATATATATATATATATATATATATATATATATATATATATATATATATATATATATATATATATATATATGTAATAATTATTTCCTCTAGTCACAATAATTATTTAGTCCCTATTGTCTTTACTTGCCTGGGAAAGGAGCCTGGGCCAATGAGAAAGCTACGCAGTAATAACGAACGATGCAGTCTGGCCACATTGAAGAGAACTTCACCAGTTTAATTAAAACTTTATTTTGGAGCTGTTTAAACGGACATCTATACTGGTCAACGACAGACAAAGGAAAAATACAAAAAGTCACTTCGCTCGAACAGAGGTGCACCCAAGAAGGAAGACAGAAAGAATTTTCCGAAAGTAGAAGAAACTTACTCAGTGAATTAAGTGTTAAGATCAGGGAAAAACGCGGAGCCATTTGCCGACGACATCTGGAAAACGTGTTGAATAGACAGAAAATTTACATCTATAGGATAGAAAGCTTTGGGAATTGTATCAAAAGAATTTTAAGTCAAAGACATTCCCTTGAATAAAATATTTAGAGGCTGGGAAAAAGATTTTAAGGAATTAGAATGGGAGATAGGAGGTTTTTAAGGAAATATTAAAGTTAAATAATTTTGATATATTACACACACACACACACACACACACACACACACACACACATATATATATATATATATATATATATATATATATATATATATATATATATATACACATATGTATTTATATACCTTCCTCTAAATCTATCTTTTAATTTTCTCTACATATATATCTATCTACTATTTATCGATCTCTCTCTCTATGTATATACATATAGCTACGCTGGCTTGAATGTTCGTAGCATGCAACTTTCGTTGAATAGTTTTCATGGATACGGGGTTCAGAAGATGGGTATTCATCTCGGACGTTATCTGTGGCACTGTAGTCTTACGATTTCGAGGAAATATTCTCTATCCTATATCACTCGTCTATCACAGTACTTCAACTTCCACTTTGCCGAACGCTGGCCGATTGGTTAGGGCCGATTGGTTCATGGGTTCGAATCCCACTATGGCATGGATGTTCGTAGCCGTTCGGAATCGGCTTTAAGCAGTAGGTCCCGGTCTCATTAGCCCTCGTGTGCAAAACAGTAGACCGTAGCGCTCCAAACCAAACCAATCAACTTCCACTTTCGTCCACTGTTGTGCTTCGCAGAAGACACTTTACCTAGGTGTGTATAGGCTATCATAACCTATGACACAGTGGTTCTTGAAACACCCACAAAGTTGGCTGTTCAGGACACGGACGCTCCAGTGAGGCGAGCTCCAATTATCATGCTTCTTTCCACTTCGGAGAGTCGGACATAATCATTCTTTGCTGTGAACAGAATTTTTTAATGCAACTTTCACACGGCGAAATACTTGACTGACTTGTTCCCTTTCCTAGCCACTAGCATACTGTTGAGACACGAGGCATTCGTTTATTGGAAGGTCGAAGGACAACTCATTTAAAAATGGGTGTTCCTATTATTTTGTCCTATATCTGTATATATATAAGTAAGACATGTCGTGATCCAGAGTTAAGGTGAATGGAAAACAGTCTTTTTGATAATAATAAGTTTTATTAACTCATCGTTCTTAAGGAAAGCAACATTCGCCATTTTCCTTGTTAGTGGCGGAGCTATGCTTAAAGGTGTTAACCATTCCATGTCCATGCGCCAATTGAAACTTATCTGTTTGAAAGCTCATCAAATAGCTCAGAAATGCTTCCGCCTG
Source organism: Pardosa pseudoannulata (assembly GCA_032207245.1). Taxonomy (NCBI): domain Eukaryota; kingdom Metazoa; phylum Arthropoda; class Arachnida; order Araneae; family Lycosidae; genus Pardosa; species Pardosa pseudoannulata. The sequence goes on from CM063505.1 coordinate 196,704,245, forward strand.
ACCGGGTTATCCTGAAAGCTTATACGAACGGGGGTCTTTTTCATTTATTTTATTATTATAAAAGAGTTCTCTTTTTAAAATCTTTTTTAACTTGCATAATTTCCAACTCCCCCTTTTTTAGACCTGACATATATGTATATACATATATATATATATCCCTAAATTCACCCATATATTTCTTTTTCCTGGGAACAAAACCTTATCTTGCATTTTTCTTTTTTTTTTTACAAATTTCAGTGATATTTTCATGAGCTGTCAGCAAATCACTATATACCCTGACAAGATTACCTTTAACTGACTGTCTGGTATCTTTCAACTTAAAAACATTAAAAAACTTGTCATATGAATCTACGATTGTTTCTCTGTCAGATGCTGTTTTCTTGAACTTTTATATAAGATTCAGTACTGTAAAGAAGTACGTCGATTGCCTTCCGATTCTGATAGTGATGAAATAACATTCGATTTTAACTAACTTCTATCCCCCTACTAGTTTCTTGAATTTTGATGTGAATGCAATTCAATTTTCCAAGCCTAACCCCGACAAACCAAATAAATACTATTTATATTTCCCCCCCTGAAATTGCATACCGAAGAGGTAGAAATGTCATGTAGATGCACGAGAGGGAATGTTTATCATCCATTTGAAGTCACAACGGGCCATCTCCTGTATTGTGGCTATGTCTTTCTGATTGTAGTGAAATATATAATAGATTTTTTGCCTCCTGATAAGGTGGGTACTTCTGATTTAAAGAGTTTCTTTGGTTCAATATGATCAAAACACATAATGTTTCAAGACTTACTAAAAGCGATCAAAAATTTTTAGAACATCATTTATAATAATATGAAAAAGATATTAACATTGAAAAATATTTTGGATGAAGTCAATAGACATATGAATAAAATATTTTACTAGCAAATTTGTTTTGTTAATTTTCAATATATTCGTTTGGAAGTTTAAAATATTTGATACTTCTCAAATAAGAGCGGTGAAAATTGTGAGCTTATATGCTAAATGTTCAAAATATAAATTATTAAAAATTATATATTTTAATGTTTTAAATTATTGGCATTCATAAAATATCTCATAAGTGTAAACTATTTGATTAACACTAAAAGGTTTTTTTGAGACTTTTATCAAGAATATATATTTGAAAGAATACGAAAAGTACATTAAATACATAATTTCTTCTATTAAAAATCTGAATTTCAGGAAAATTTTATATACCTGCTTTAAAATAAGTAGCGTCTATATCACTTATTGATTACTGCCTTTGAAATACATGCAAAGTGTTTGAATAGGAGAAATATTGAGTATTAGTTGAACATAAAATTTTTTGTCATTGCAAATGAATTTTTAAATATAATGCATAATTTTTGCTAACACATTGCATTGAACTAATTATTAATTTTTCATTTATTCACAAGTATTATGTTTGTATTTCATTTCAATTTAAATTTATTATGAGCATTCTTTAAAATTACTATGTAAAAGCCTAAATGTTAAACACTCGGAAAGAACTGTCTAAGAAAACCATCGTTCTTACTGTACGCTATTTTATTTGTGAATAAAATATAAAAAACATCTAACAAAAGGTAGACTAATTAACTTTTTGAAAAACTTTAAAAATACTGTTCAGTATTTAGTTATTTCAGTGTTTTCTGCTGGATATAAAAATTTTTTTTAGTATTTATTATGCTAATCAGTGGTTAAGAGGATAAACATATATATAGTATTTAATTGATGATTAACTTTAATTTGATATGAGGAAGAAGTTAAGTTGTCGATAGCTAATACTCTATTTCATGGCACTTAATGGGTAATTAGGTATAAACAAACATTGTTTCAGAACACATAATTTGCAAAGAATAATGCTTGTAAAATCTACTGCTTTTTGGACGTAATTTGTTTACATCCACGAATATTGTGCGACACCTTCAAGTGGTATAATATTCGTATCGTTCGTGTAGTATCGTGTTCTTTTCTTGTCGTTCCACAACGTTACAGCATATTGATGACTTGATAAAATTACTTGGACTGTATTAAAAAAAATGGGTGAAATTATGGAAGGGCAAACTTTGAAAATCATACGTAATGAAGTTTCATTCTTGCAAATATAATAATCGATTACATCATACCATAATTTTATTTTGTTTTAAGAAGTCACAAAGCTTTTGGGTAAGGATGCTACTTACAAATACACACACACACACACTCACACATATATATATATATATATATAATTTTAATGTTTTCTAAAATCTTATGTATATATTTTATAAACAATATAACTTTTAAAATAGTTTTTTATATCTTGTTTTTATGTTACGCAGAGTCCTCAAAAACGTTTTACGAAAAAGCATCTTAATTTTTTTTGGTCGAGATATCATGTACCCCTTTTCTTTGAGAAATCAGCGTTCCATTATTCAGACTTAATGGAAGTAAACAATTCTTTTATCTCTCAAAATGCTTGCCATTTTCGAGTGAAAACATCTTTTCCGGTTGCAATTTTATTTCTCCTAGACACAGTAATGAAATTTGCAGGTACACTAGAATTTTTCTCTTATTCGGCGAGCTTCCATTAACACGCATTTAGTTACGGGTATATAACCTTTTAAATTTTTTTTGTTACTGTTGCTAATGATAAATTGCCTTGAATTCAACGAGGTAGATTTTTTTAAAAAACTTATGTCTTGCTTGAACGATTTCTTTTACTGCTTTTCGAGGGAGATTTAAAGGAAGATATATCAATATCACGTGGAAATGATTCTATTGAGTATAAAGGATAAAAATACGTAACAACATAAGTCCACTCTATTCACTTCTGTTTTATTTTTTTCTGTAGGAGAAGGAAAAACTAGGTTATAACAGTATTTTAAAACGATGAATGGTATAAAATATAACTGTAAACTAACAAATTATTTATTTGCTAGAAAGATGACATCTTGATAGTTTTTTAAGATTAAAGGATTGTAAAATACCACTGAAAGATAAGTATTTCATAGTTTAATATGGTATATTTAATATACCATATTAAATTTAATTATTTAATATGGTATTTATAATGTATTATGTGTGTATTAATGTAATATGGTATATTATAATGTATAATAATATTTAATAGGGTATATTATAATGTATAACAATATTTAATATGGTATATTTTATGTGGTATATTACTGACAGCAAAAAATGCTGTTTAAATGGTTTTCAGTAGAGGGCAGTGGTCTTTAAATTGTAAACCATGGATCTCTGGATTTCACGGTACATCTCTAGGTGTTTTTCTAGACTGAATAAAAATTGAAATGAAATTTATGAACCACTACCACTAGTTGATTATTATAAGAGAAAGTAAAATGTTTGTGCCGGAAAAAAGCTTTATAATGCAATGCGAGTGTAAGTACAGATAGAGAAAATAGGGTGACAGCTGTTTTTCAGCCTCATTCTTAAAAGAGAGTATTCGGTGATCTTAGTATACTTTTCAAAGTTACTTAGTTCTCTTTTAATAGAAGGTTGTGTAGCTGCTTATTGCGATCAATATTCTTAGTGTGAAATAATTTAGCAAGCTAAGTCTCCTTTCACAAGCCACTGAGCTCCTTTCATTGAGAACGGTGTTTGGCTGCTTTGAGCGGGTGGGTGTACTCAGTCTGCTTTTTCAAGTCACTGACTTCTGTGTAATTGTATATTCTGTTTCACTGTTTCGAGCAAAAAGCTATCTCAAGTACTCGGTGAGCTCAGTCTACTTTTACAAGCAACAGACTCTTCTTTAATTGTGAAATATTTTTGCTGCTTCTAGCAAGTAGCATTATCAACTCAAAAGGATTTAAGTTAGCTCAGTCTGCTTTTACAAGTCATTAACTTCTCATTGAAAATGTTGCTTGATCGACACAGCGAAACTATTATGTACTTTCTCTCTGTACCTTGCTTACGTTGTTTTTGTATTTTATGCTATAGTTTATTAATGTTTAGTAACTAATTTTGTAACATTTAATAGAATTGGAAAGTTAGTTAGAAGCTTTTTGTTTGGGCTGCTGGTCCATTTGCGATGTTTTTCACCGCACGTGGAAATAATAAAATACAGAAACAAATAAAATCAGTATATGAAATAGGACTGTTAGTATTATCACTAGAGACAGATTGTAACAGTTTGTGTAAAAATGAGAGTATGCAAATAATGGAAGACTAGGTGGTACTAAGAGCAAGAGTTGGTGATATGAATGAGTAAATTATATTTATTATGTATTAAATTAATTACTAAATCATATTTTATATATTTATTTATTCAATTACAATATTTATTTTAAGTTGAAAATTTTTAGTAAAAAGTGTTTGCTATACTTTAACCTTCCTCCGGATCATTGGTAAAAATTACTACATGATTTTCTTTTTCTCTTAAATAAAATTTCGCAGCGGGAGGGCATTAGTGACCATTGTATTTATTGAACTTCTTTTGTTTACTGAATTTTACTTTCTTGCCAGTTTGCGTATCATTTTAATCAGTAAATACAACTACAAGAAAAAAGCAAAAACTTCCGCCTGACATCCGATTTAAGCTCTTCTTCTCTTGTTCCTTCTAGCATACATCTCTCCCTATTTCTCAAAAGCTTGTTCGTAGCCTTTACACCATCCATTCTGCTAATGTGTCGGTTTTGATTCAGAAGTAAGGGATAATAATACCAATTGGATAAAACTTTCTTTTCTAGAAAAGCTAAACAAATGTAAGTTTAGCGTTTCGTAATTTTTTCAAATTACTACAAGAGGTAATTAAATAGAATTTACGTGGGATAATTTATGCAAAAATTATATATGTGATATTAAATTAAGGAGAAACAATTGAATATTTTTTTTGTGTTGCCCAATTTACAACGCAAGATGTATGTATTGAAAATTGTCATCCCTAGCAAAAGGTATATACATTTACTAAAAAAATATATCCTAAAACAATGTTAATGTAATTTAAAAATAACATTTAATTATTTTTAAGTATATACTTTTAATGAGTGGGTAAGGATTTTAAAAAACTTGATAAATTAAAAAAATAAATATTTTTGCTAAGAATTCAAAACATGTAGATTTGTGTTCTGTATATATACGTGTGTGTGAATATATCAATGTAAGAAATTATTTTTTAAATAAGAAAACTTAGACATATTTATTATTGTATTTTTAAAGTAATTTATATATATTTAGTACAATTTTAGAATTATTTTGTCACATATTAAAATACGTGAGTGATTATAAAATTATGAGAAACATTAATTTAATGAAAATTTATTTCAGTAAAGAAATGCGATTTCTTGTAAAATATATTTATATTCAAACCATGTATACATCTTTTCCATTTTTTCGTGTCATATTTTAAAGCTTATATTACTACTTAAAGCTCTCTCTCAAAACGAAGAAAAAATGATGTACACAAACAAAACCTTGGAATGCTAATTAAATCAAGCACTCGTTTCTCTTGTAATTTCAAGTGTTTCATTTACAACAAGCTTTGTAATCTATTTTAAGAATTCTTGCTCACGAATTAAATACCACATCATGTATTACAGAATTTAAATACAATGGGTTTCTGTCATTTTATGCGTTCCATCCATTAACCTAATCCTTTGTGCAAATAAGGTAGGATAAATCATCATTTATAAAGTTTTAGACACATGTGTTCCCGGAACTGTACAATCAAACAATGACTTGTTTATAGTTTCTTACAATTAATTTCGAAAATGGGAAATGAAAGTGAAGAAATATGCAAGAGCAATTTTTCATTCGATATTAACTAAATTTCTGCACGTTAGTTATAGTGTTCACCTCCTCGCTCCCCTATCTAAATGAATACAGTATTGTTGGCAGGGGAATGTAATTTCAAAGAGAAATTATAAATGGCAAGAGTAAGTGGTGTATTTAGCTGTAACCGTTGATAAACATTCTTGGAAAAAACAAAAGACTCTGCTAATTTAATTTTAACGTAACTATATTTCAGTTAAAAAGGTTAATAAGCATAATCTCTAGTACATCACTCTGAGTAATGTACTAAGCAAAATGCTGTGAATGATTTATTAGTCTAGGAAAGGAAATTCGAGTGAACTGTTACTGTTTCAACAAGATTTTCCAATAATATAATTTTTAATTTTAAATTATTTTATGTAAAATTTTATTAATATATTAATCCTTTATATCCTGAATTAATTTACCATCAATTTTCTTACTGCATTTCTGCATGATTAGATAAGTTTTAATGGAGAATAATCATAGAAAAGAGAAAATTAATTTATACTGTATTTTAGTAGTTAATTTTGAAGCTATTACTTTCTTGTACCAACATATATTTTTAACTCTATGATAGAAAATAAAACATTAAATTATGAATAAAACAAAAGAAATGCTTACCTGTAAAGTATAGAAGTCTCTAAAAAATAATAGTACCAAATAACTTGTCATAAACCACTAAATTTATTCAATTCAACAACACGTGTATCAACTCTACCACAACATGACCTTCGGATGCAGCAAGCCAATTATAAAATCCCTACTATGCGAATAAAAAGGATTCCTGATTGGTGCTGTCATTTTTTTTTTCTGCTGGAGGAACTGCATCAATGATGTCCTTGTGAGTACCGTCAGGAAAAACGGCTATATTAGGAATATATAGACGTTTAATTGAAGCAGTCCTTATAGTTACCGTTAGGATAGAAAGGGTTAACAATAAGTTTTTAATACCTACACTTAAAGTGAAACATAAACCCTACCCGTCCTAAAAAAAAAAAAAAAAAAAAAAAAAAAAAAAAAAAAAAATGATCACTTAATTTGTCTGATGCATAATTTATATTTTCTCTCATGTAAGATATTTCTTAAGCCCGACCTAGCCTAAGCCATACGGAAAAGATGACTAGCCGTCATGATAACAATCGAGCCCAACACAAAATTACTAAACAGACCTAACCAAAATTTAGAACTCAACCGAAGCCAGACCACCAAGCTGGATCCACTGAGACATCCCTCGACATGAGCCACCTGCTCTTTATTATAACAATTTATACATAAATACAATAATACAAAATATAACAAAGATAGTAAAAATATATACATTAAGAAACTAACTGTCTAAAGACAGTTTTACATAGAATTCGATTATTAGAATCAAACCTCGACGAGATTTTGCTGAGTTACAGAGGTTGATAACAGCGACTTGCTGATAATTAACAGGAAAATAGTTATATCTAATATAATCGACAAGTTCACAATTATAGATCATATGCGTTAAGTTTCCTTCATCCTTGTTACACCATTTCTCTTATGTAAGAGAATCACGGTAACTCAGTTGTGAAAAGCAGCGATCTCGAAACCGACGGGTTAAGGGATCGAGACAAGAGCCGGACAAAGATCCTCCGTGTTCATTAATGGAGGCTGGATGATGTAAAATTGCTTCATGGTTGCAATGTCCTCCAGGTTTCAAATCAATAAGTCTGGAGGTGGTAGGTTAAGACAGGCGGTCTTCTGGATGGTCTTTGCTTCTAAATAAACCACTCTTAGATGTCCCACATGTCGAGTCAATGGCAACCATCTTTCTAAGAGAAGTCACATAACTTCTAAATGGACACATCATAAATCGACCATTTTATGCTAGAAACCACATAAAAATATTTTGAAAACTTTTATTAATTTTACTACTATTCACTATGCCGCAATGTGCCCACCATATGAAAACCAATAGTTCAGCATTGAGATTTATGTAATGAAAACTCATATGTAAGTATTTTATATATTTCTACAGAAAAAGAAATTTTTTTATTCTATAGTGTTTCGATACTGTATTAAAATCTGCAACATTCATTTCCCAATTTATTATTCTAGATCGAGTTAATAGTTAAAAAATTAAATACGTAGTTTTGAAACAAGATTACAACAAAATAAAATCCAGCTTTAAATTCTTTTTTTCTAGAAATTTTCGATTAATATATTTAAAATGCAAATAGTTTTAATACATCTACATCAAAATGAGTTCATGTGTACTATGGCTAATCAAAGTCTCAAAGTGATGAAATATAAAGCGAAATGCACTTTTAAATTTGTTTCTCTAGAAAGGCTAAATATTTTACTTTATTTTTTGCAATATAGAATTAAGGTATGATGTTACAATAAATTGATGTGTGATTTAAAATCTTTTTAATGTTAAAATTTTCGATGTTAAAATTTTCAAATTAATTGTATTTAAATTGCAATGAAATTTTAGTGTTTCGATACGGTATTAAAATCTGCAACATTCATATCCCAATTTATTATTCTAGATCGAGTTAATAATTAAAATATTAAATAGGTAATTTTGAAACGAGATTACAACAAAATAATAAAATCCCTCTTTAAATTATTTTTCTTTGGAAATTTTCGATTAATATTTTTGAACTGCAAATAGTTTTAATACAGCTACATAAAAAAAGTTCATGTGTACATTTTCTAATCAAAGTCTCAAAGTGATGCAGTATAAATCGAAATGTACTTTTAAATTTGTTTCCCTAGGAATCCTAAATATATTACTTTATTTTTTGCAATATAGAATTAAGGTATGCGGTCGCAATAAACTGATACGTGATTTAAAATCTTTTTAATGTTAAAATTTTAAAATTAATTTTATTTAAATTTCAATGAAATTTTATAGTAACTACATTTTAATTAAAAATATGTGTGAGCATAATTTCTAAGTCTATGTTGCAAGACAAAATAAAGATTTATTTTTAATTTATTTCAGGAGGATAAGAAAATCTTTTGCATTGTTTAATATAATTTGAATATCTATATTGTTTTTAAAGTATGCATTTATAACCCCAGCAAAGTGTATCCTCTGATTTTTTTGGTGGTTTAATGTTTTCCTTGAGAAGAGAAACCCAATTGCAGGTATCGGGTTTTCTACTTTCAACCACAAAGATTAGCATGTTTTATTGTTGCTATTTTATCCATGTTATCCTTGGTTGGCAAGCCCCATGAGAGAAAGTCCTTATATGCAGGAAGAAAACACAGTAAAGGCTTTAGAATACAGTTAATAGCCATCCATTTTGCTGTTGTTGAACCTGCTAATTTTGATGCTGTTGTTTTCCCTGAGCTATTCAGATGTACAGCATGTATGACATTTTATTTACAGGAAACGAACTCTGTCGATATATTTCTGCTTTGCTGTGAAAGAGCTTAAAACACAACTATACAAATAACTTAATACCCATGTGATTATAGAAATAAAGATATTCTCAGGGAAATTAATTTCCACGCTCTTCAAAAATTTCTCCAAATACCAACTAAAGCAGTAATATTAGCATTGATCTTACTCTACATTTATCCGGCTAGTAGTGTGCACGCGTTGAAGATAGTATAAGATTAATGGCAATTCCAGTTCATGAAATCAAATGGTTTCATATGCCCTTGAAACCTCAATTCCAGTTGTCCATGGTTATAAACTACAACAAGTACAAGTAAGAGAGTTTTCTTTTGACCTTGGGGCTTAATATACACTTTCAGAAAGTGATGATTAAGCCTTAGATACATCTGCAATAAGCTCGTAGGCAAAGTTTAGTATTCCGGGTTACCAGCTCTTGATGTTGAGTTAATTTTTACTCTCAATTATAATGAAATATGAAAGTTAGAGTTAAATTACTCTAATTTTTATCTTTACACACACATAAACACGCATATATATATATATATATATATATATATATATATACATATATATATATATATATATATATATATATATATATATATATATATATATATATATATATATATATATATATACTAAAGAGCCAAAACATTATGACCACCAGTCAATAACGAGCTGGCCCACCTTTGGAGCACGACACAGCTTCAACCCGCCTTGGCATGGATGCCACAAGTCCTTGGTAGATGGCCGGAGACAGATTGTACCAGATATTTAAGCAATGGTTGCGCAAATCCGAGATATTGTGAATTAGTGGTCTTTGAACTCTGAGCTGCAGTCCCATGACACCCCAAATGTGTTCTATTGGATTAAGATCCGGTGAGTTAGGCGGCCAGGACATTAACTGGAATTTAGCATCCTGTTCCTGGAACCACTCCAACACAATTTTAGCCTTGTGACAAGGAGCAATGTCCTGTTAGAATATTCCCTTTCTAGCTGGATAAACAGAGGCCATGTAAGGGTGCAACTGGTACGCAATGATGTTCAGATACCCTGTAGCATTCATGGTCTGCTCTACCACAACCACTGGTCCCAGAGATTTCCAAGAAAACGTTCCCCAAAGCATAATACTGCCACCACTGGAATGCGTATGACCTACTGTACATTGAGGGAGCAACTGTTCGTCTGGAATATGGCGTATCCTGACGCGGCCGGTTCAGTTGGAGATAAAACTTGGTCAGCAAAGGCACACGTTCGCTGCGTAGCTCCATATCCAACAGTGTCCGCTGAACAGTGTGATCCAATACTATTCTACTTGGCCCTGCATTGTATAGGGTTGTGAGCTGAGCCACTCTCTGTCTTGGGTTTTGCTTCACCATGCGAGACAGTCTCCGAAGACCTTTTTCTTTGATAGCGTGTGGACGTCCAACACCATGTCGTCTACTGCTTGTTTCACCGTCATTCATCCACTTTGCATAAGTATTAACAGCTGTAGATTGCGACCAACCCACGAGTTCTGCAGTTTCGTAAATACTTGTTCTGTGCCATTGAGCCATTACAATCTGCTATCTATCAAAATCACTTAGTAGGTACTCTTTCCCATCGCACACAGAAGAAAGTGAAAAATGATTCTTTAGACTCTCTAGTGGCAGTTAAATATAAATTTCACCTGATCACATGCCTTCCACGTCATCCAGGTGAATTCATTGCCAAATGTAGGGGTGGTCATAATGTTTTCGCTCTTGAGTTTATATATGCATATATATAATATGTTTATACATGTACATATATATGTATATATATAATATATAAACACATACATATATATATATATATATATATATATATATATATATATATATATATATATATATATAAACTAATTTATTAAAATATCGAAATGAAAATATATGCTCATGATGATAGAATTTAATTCTTATTTAAAGTAGAGAAGTTTTTAAAATAAATTATAAAACAAATATATAAAATTATAAAACTTTAAGGCAAACTCTGAATTTTTCTTGTAATGGATTCTGTAAGAAGTTGTATTTTAAACGAGATTAAAAACTCGATATACCTAGCGTTATTTAATTTTATTCATTCGAAGAAACATTTCTGAAACTAATGCATTGAAAACTCTCAGTATGTCAAAATCTAAATGAGAATCATATATGATTTCAGTTCTATAATTTCATATTGAAAAGTTCCGTTGTATTGCAATAATTTTATCTTCTCTCCGATAGCGAATACATAATTGAACATAATATTCTAGTCAAATTAAGAAAACATACGGTATTAGAACAATAAATAGCTATATCTATAGAATTTTCTATTAGAGTATTACCAAGTAATGCAGCTAAAAAGTGGAAATACTTTTCTGAAAAAAAATTATATAAACATATTCTTAAAAATATCTGCATACAAAAGCATTTTAAGTAAATTATTCGTAAAGGAAGTGTTTACAAATAGTTATCATGAAGTCATGAAATTTTAACGTGAAAGGTTTAGGGGAAATGATCTCATAACTACTTACGAACCTATAGTTTATGAAAATATACATCAATTTGAGCATAGATAATATAATATAATAAATATAATATTATGTAATATATATATATATATATATATATACATACATACATACATATATATTTATATATGTGTATATATATATATACATACATATATATATATATATATATATATATATATATATATATATATATATATATATATATATATACATACATATATATATATATATATATATATATATATATATATATATATATATATACATATATATATATATATATATATATATATATATATATACATATATATATATATATATATATATATATATATATATATATATATATATATATATATATATATATATATATATATATATATATATATATATATATATATATATATATATATATATATATATATATATATATATATGTGTGTGTGTGTGTGTGTGTGTGTGTATGTGTGATGCATTGTATATTTGATAGTTTTATATTATTTTTTCGTCTGAGAAGAATGATAGCCTATTTGAGAGATTAGTAAAACGTAACTAACGTACCTATAAAACAAACATATAATGTACAATTTAAAAATTACTGTTTATTATTTTAATTGTAATTAGTAAAATTAGCCCAAATACTTACCCTTGTCGAGATGCTTCATATGTACTCGGGTTTGGCTTTATATTAATGATAAATTTTCTGTAGGTAAACTTGATACTGCGTAAGCTTTAAAAGTAACTCAAGCCGCTATATCCTCCGGGACTAAAAATCATAGGGTTTAAAAACTGGATGGGATTTTGAATCGAGAAATATCCAAGTCACATCATAAATTTATTTAATATCTAGCAATTCTAATTGGGTTAAAAGAGTGGAAACAGTAAGTTATATTTATAAACTCTGTCGAGTCAGAATATACTTGACACACGCTGCAAAAAATAGATCGTGTTAAGTCAGAGACGACACTGAAGTTGTAAGAACTCCCAAGAGATAATTGTCGATCAATGCAGAGTGTGGAATTTAAAATCTGAACAGTTATCAATAGTTCATCTACCTTCCTGCTCTGACTGCACTCAGATTAAAGATTGTGTTATGTTTCCCCGCAGTGATTATTTCTCAATCCCTCTCTATCATACACAACACACATACATACATACACACACAGTGGCACATTTTCGCAATTTCCTCTCTAAACACACAAATTACACATATTGGAGATAGTTAAAGATCTAAAGAGGGAAAAAACGATAGTCCAAATAGGCAAAAAATTATACTAACATCTCTCAAAAGTGAATAACAGAATGAAATCTTGAGACGGGTGAACTTCATAATATACATTGATCTAGTATATCCAAGTTCGTATTTAGTACTGTAGTTCTAGCAACACGGCAGTAAACGCAGTCAGCAACTAGTCGGTTTTCGTTAAATCTGCTCAATAACCCGATTCTGAGGAGTACTGAAATTCCCCACTTATCAAACTGAATAAAATTGATTGAATTAAATTCACCAATTGCCTATTGAATAAATATGAAGATATATGAAAAATGTAATTTTCCTATAGTTATTCAATGAATTAATTTCTGTAGAGATTTCTATTGATTATGTTTTAGTGAACATTTTATGAATTTGTAAAATAAACAAAGATATCTGATATTCTCCTCCATATATGTGGGCCAGAACATTCAATTTTACACATATTCAAAATTTAGAACTTGTTTCGAAACTGCAGAAAATTTACAAAAAATAAAATCTGTATTTGATTGTGTGCTTGCGTTTGTCTTGAATCTGCAATTACACTGTGTACGAAAATTTTTATTATTAGTTTATTCCGTTATTTAAATTTGGGGATTTCAATCAATTCTGGCATTTATAAAAGGGAAAATTATTGATATTACGGAAAATTTCTCCTTTTTCATCCTCACAAGATTTTGTTCATTTTGATGAAAAATATTCATTTTTTAAAATATGAATATGTTAAGCAAAAATTATTTATTTCTCTTCGCTGAATAAAGCAAATCAATTAAAACTTCGAACGAAATAGTTTAGAATAAAGCAGAGAAAGAGAATGATTTCTGTTAGCGCACATGATATTTCCTGTCTAATTAATCAGTAGGTAGTATTCCAAAGTTCAAACTTTATTCTACAATTTGTACTAAACGAATAAGAAGAAAGTCCGAGTGCTAGAAATTTGTTTTTTTATGCACCTCTTATTTAAGCAGCTAATGAGTGTCGTTTGCAAAATTTTCGAAATAAAAAGATTCCGAATGCTTCTTTTAAAATTTCTAATTAAGTAGATTTTATGTTCTTTCCATCAAAAGTTGTTGATAATATTCTATTCATAACTTTTAGCTAGATTTTAAAATAGTTTTAATGAGGATTTGTTTTCGACGTTCAAGTTTTTTTTATGTCGATTTATATTCAAATATGTTGTTTTAATTAAACTGGTAATATTTTAGTAAGGAAATAAATTTACTGCTTCAGATATTATGTGCATTATATAAAGTATTACCTTTTTGTTATATTAAAGGGTAAAAAATTAATATCAAAAAGTAATTTGGAGACAGTATTTATGTGAATACAATATTTTTAAGCTGAAAAATGTTCAATACAGAATGCTGATTTTTGATTAAGCCTAACATAACATTTCTGCTAAGTTCAGAATGAAATTTTCACATTTTCTTTAACATATTATTGCCTTTTAAAAATACTTACTTTCAATATTTCAAATTGTTTATTTTTTTAAAGAAACATATTATAAATACACCAAATTAAAAGAAAATTGAAACTAAAATTTTGTATGAAATTAAATAATTTTTCATCATGTGAGTATTAGTTACGTTTGTCTGAGTATTACATTTTATTTTTTAGCATAAGTTTTAAATATTTTTAAAATTTTAAAATTTTTAAGAGAGTATTTATTAATTTTAAAATCATAGATAATTTTAAAATTATTAGTTTTAACATTTTAGTTTTAGATATTACGTACAATTACTGGTAAGTGAAGTTTTTTTCCATTTAGTGTTTAGATATTTTATGTTTGTTTGGAAACATGTATTAAGTTAAATGATATTTAAATGATATTTAAATATATCATTTAATGATATATTTAAATAATTATTTGACTTGAAGTAAACATTTTACTCACGATTGAATAGATTATAAAGAACTTCAGAATTTTATGATGTGCTATAAAATGTTTTTATAATGAATATATTTAGGGTTGAAATATATCACATCCCTTTAATATAAAATTTTAATTTCGTGTGTAAAAATTATTTATTTTTAAAACTTATAAGGAAAACTAGAATTAACCCTTAATTTGGTTAAGTCTGGCCGCTACACCGGACATGTATATTTATAACTGCTATATAACATAATTGTCAGTGTTCGCCACAGCGGACATTAATTATCTCAAAAATGGAAGAAGATATATTTACAGAGATCCTAATGTGTATACATACATGGAAAAATAACCAAAATTAAAAAATATTTGAAAAAACATATTGTCAAATGAAGGGTTAAAGTGTCATTACTGTACTTAATGCAATAAATATAGATTTACATAGATTCATATTTTGGAAACGTAATCTAAACATTCGGTTAATCAATGAAAAGATCTATGATGTAAGTGTGCAATTTTCTATTTTAGTTAATCTTCATGTAACTTATAAATATTATTGTCTAATGTTTAACTAATTATGGAGAATAACGTAAATGGAAATCGATACATGAATGATATTTTTACCCACAGCTTGAAATAAAATAAATTTGCAGGGATATTTGTCTTTCATAAGTATATCTTCTCTAGAAATAAGCCATACCATGACCGAATGGGTAGAGCGCTGCTCTTCAGTAATGGAGCTTCCCACTGCTGGCATGGATGTTCACAGTCGTTGGGAATCGGCTGTAAGCTGTACGTACCAGTATCATTAGCCCCCTTGTACAAAAACAGTGCACTGTAGGCCTCTAACTCAAACAAAACCATCTATATAAATATAATTATATATAATCCAGTGTTTTCTGAGCAGTTTTGTTTAAAAAAATTACATAGTTTGCTGTCAACTACGTAAGATTATTCGGTATTAGAATCCATAGCATGCAAAATGTTACTTACTCGGTATTAGAATGCATAGCGTGCAAAATTATGCTACTTATTCGGTATTAGAATCCATAGCGTGCAAAATTATGCTACTTATTCGGTATTAGAATCCATAGCAAGCAAAATTATGTTACTCAGTATTAGAATCCATAGCATGCAAAATTATGTTACTAATTATATATTAAATTTTTAAGGGGACAGATTCGAAGCAAGATGAATTAATTTTGAAAATTTACTAGTCTTAATTAAATACGTATACATATAGTACTTCATTTTTTTCAAATTAAAAATCTTTGATGCTAGTGAAACGAATGTTTTTTTCACTAATAATGTAACCTAACAAACTTATAGATTTGAAATTATTCATACTTTCATAAAGTTGGGAATAATAATAGAAATATGTAGACGACAATGATTCAAGACGTAAGTAAATATAAAAGAAGGGTTGCTTTGCTTTTGTATTAATCATACGGGTAAGAAAAACATGACAGTAAACAACACGTATAAGGTATTTATGTAAGAACCTTCCAATATTGGTTTCATAGCTACTTTTGGAATTATTCATGCGATAACAACATGTTTATGTTGAGTAAAATGGAGAAAAGGATATCTAGAAAAATGTACTTTTTGGAGAGCTGTTTCTATAATTCCATATAACTATTTAATTGTATTTTATAAAGCGATTTCTAGATCGCCTGAGATTTTGATGTACGAAAATGGGAAGAGCAAAATTCGGGCATTTTCTCAACTGTTGGTTTTAGTTATAACCCTTTATATTCTGAATTAATTCACCATCAACTTTTTTACTGCATTTTCGCATCATTAGATAAGTTTTAATGGAGAATAATAACAGATGAAAGAAAATTAATTTTTAGTTTATTTTAGTAGCTAATTTTGTAGCTGGTACGTTTTAGTACCAACATATATTTTTGACTCTAGGATAGAAAATAAAACATTAAATTATGAATAACATAAATGAAATGCTTACCTGCGAAGTATAGAAGTCTCTAAAAAATAATAGTACCAAATAACTGGTGATAAACCACTAAATTTACTCAATTGAACAACACGTGTATCAACTCTACCACAGAATGACCTTCGAATGCAGCACGCTAATTATAAAATCCCTACCAGATGAATAAAAATGATTCCTGATTGGTGCTGTCATTTCTTTTCTGCTGTAGGGACAGAAACCTTCTGTAATAACAAGTAACTGGAAGTTTAAAAGACGAGTTATTACCATACAAGCTACAACTTAAACTTTTTTTTATCTTTATATTCGAATGGGAGTCTGAAAATAAGTTTTCCCTGTCGACTGTTGTCATTGTTGTGTATGAAAGTCCAACAATAAAATGAGACATTAAAGATAAGATATAACCTTATTTTTCCACATAAGTACCAAGTACAGTGAGATATTTGTCATACCACTTGATAAGATTTAAAAAGCCCTTCAGGAAAACATCAGAGATTTGCATACGGACGACGCGTTGGACGGCTATAAGCAAAAGACCACACAGCAGCTGAGGCGCAAGAAACCCATACACCATTGGGTAGATGACAATGCGATCTTGAATGACAATATGAGATAAAACTCGGAGATGACAACGCAAAACCCTATTGCAACTCTTGGTTGGGAGCGCCTACACCGTTCTTTATACAGTCCTGATCTCGCACCAAGTGACTTCCATTTGTTTCTGATTGGAGAAAAATCTCGGAGGAAAGCGCTTTGGAAGCAATGCTGAAGTCAAAGAAGCTGTTCATCCGTTCTTCCGTATGCAAAGTCCAGAGTTTTTCCCTGAGCGATTTTTGAAGCTTATCAAGCGGTATGACAAATGTCTCATTGTACTTGGTACTTATGAGGAAAAATAATGTTATGTTTTATCTTTAATGTCTTATTCTAGTTTTTTGACTTTCATACACAACTCTGACCACAGTCGACAGAAAATTTAATTTCCTGCACCCCCTCGTACTTCTCATGAACTCCTTCGTAATGTGCCCTCTGTTGTGAAAATTTTAGTTTATTTTTATCTTTTTATCAAATTTATTCCCTGAGCGAGACTACTTTTTTTCTACAAAAGTAGTTAAAAATACCAAAATCTTATAATGTGTTCCTCTTAATTAGGAAGCAGTGCCAAGCTGATGGCTTCCAGGCCAGGCGACCATCTACAGAAGTACTGTTTGGTTTTTGGAGGATATTACGATCCCGAAACCATGTGATGTATTCCAGCCACCGTTAGTGAACACATGAATCTCTGGCTTAGAACCTACAATCCTCCGGCTATGAACCCGGTCCCTTTGCCCACTCATCTACCATCTTCAATTCCCCATCACCCCCCATATATATATATATATATTATATATATATATATATATATATATACATATATACATATACATATATATACATATATGTATATACATATATGTGTGTATGTGTGTGTATGCATATGTATATAGATATTTATATAATGATGTTTTTATTCTAGAAATTAACGAACGTTATAATGTCCATCTTGAAATAATTATCTGGCATCGTTTTCTAGCAGCTTTGATGACTACATTTTTTTCCTTGTTGATTTGGTGACTTCGTTCCGCAAAGCATCCAGTTGCGTAAGTAATTTAAAGTATCTCCTGACATTTAGACTACGTCATCGGCGTCACCCAAGTATTTTACCGAGATGTACCTGTTTTACGGAGAGAAGTTGCCTCAGTAAACTATGTTTTTTTATCCCACATTTTTTGTTCAATGACGTTTTTTCACTCGAATGCGATAACTGCGTGCTCAGTAAAGATAATGCGCTGCTCTTTGTGATGAGACAAAAATATCATTATTTTTATAGTATATATATGCATATTATACATATATATGCTTAAACCGATGGATATATACACATATAAATAATATATTTAATATAACGTTTTATGTTATTATTCAACTGCGATTGATTTTTATATTGTATTTTATATGAAGAAAAACAAATATTTGATTTTCTTGTGAGAGTTTTCTTTGGGACGTAAACATTGCTCACAAACAAAATAATATATTTTCTCAGAATGATACATTTAGACGATGAATAGAAACATTAGTTAAATAACAAAATAATACCTACGGAATATAAACGATCGAATGAAAGTGCCAAATGCATAACCAAAATGATATTGATAGATTATAATGGATCAGAAAGCAACAATAAGGGGAAAGAATATGTGAGGTTTGTTATAATAAAATCGTAGAACAATATATGTAATGCCAGAAAATAAGCAATCCCTCTCATTTTCTAAGTTCATTTCTTTCATTTTATCTCCAATAAAGTGTTATTTTGATTTATATATATGTTGTAAATATCTCTCTGCTTAAAATAACAGACGTCGTACTCTAATGGACAGTAATTTATTCAGTGCTTTAGATGTCTTGGCGTTAAAGTGTAGGCTTGACAAATAACACAATAAACAGTACTTGACATTTACGTAAAACCGTTCACAATAAAATTTTCATAAACTGTAAAACATGAACTTGATAACTTTAATAAAACTCGGTAAAGAATAAAACTCAGTAAAGAACAATCTTAGCCTTTCAGAACGGCACTATCACCACGGTAACTCATGAGGCTGAAATCAGCGTGCAAGCAAGTTGCAGTCACTTCAAAACACCTCTTGAAATGCAACCCCACACAGGACCACAGGATGGTTTTGGCACAGAACTGCCTGGGGCTAGCCCTCTAGTTCTGCACTACATGGGAGTTTCGAAATAAAAAAACAAAAAAACATATGGATTTATTTGGCTCGAACATGGAAATAAAAGATAATAAAATAAGGGAAGGGGTGCTTGAGTTTAGGCAAGGAAGTACACAAATAAAGGTAAAATGAGTAAAACGAAGGTGATTATCCAATTATGGAAGGGAAACAGTGGCTAGTGAAACACTAGGAATATAAAATGCAACCCCACTCCTCCACGTCGGCACAAAATGCTGACTAGCAACACCTCTCTCGCTGCACTCCAGAAAACGTGAACAGTATCGCCATCTGTAGAAAAAAGACTAAACTCTTTTGTATAAGGTGGTAGAGTAGAAAAATTTTGCTTTGGCCTTGACTGAATTTTGTTGCTCTATGCCATATTTTGAAAATGGCATGTAACCATCTTGGATAGAAGCAGCAAGTTTTGATGATCTTAAAATAAAATGAACTGTCGACACATGACATATGTGTTCCTTCAATGATACTGATATTTTGTCATGTCTTGAATTTTGAGTGTATCATATGTTTGTATATACTGAGGTACATAGAAAAGGCATATCTATACATAAGTGTGTCACTTATCATCGTGTGTGTACGTATATGTAATGTATCAAAATTATTATACTTAAAATATTGCTTTAAAGTTTACCTTTTTACTGTTCTTCTTTTTTCATATCTATTTTCCCACTCACAAAATCTCAAAATTACAAGGAGTGTCTGTGACTTGAACTTTCTTCCAACCCATTTCTTAAAGGTAACTATGAAATGCAAATTTTCTGTCCCCTCACTACATTTTTCAGCTGTGCCAGTCGAATAACTCACTCCTACAGTGACTAAAGTACTACAATAATGCTGACTATGCTGCTGGTTTCTTGGGGAAATAATTTCTCTCTCTTCTCGCTGTGGGCCCAACTTTGTAATTTCATGTATCATTCCATACTCTGCTTTTGACAGAGAAACATGTCATATTCTTAGGTCTCAAGGGAGTAAAATTAATAGAGGATTAATTTCCCGTGTAACCGGCAAAAAAATATCGCCATGATATCATATACATCTAATGTAACTCAAAACCTCATTTGAACTGAAAAAGTAAGGCCAAGTACAAAAATATGTTTTGTATAAAAATATATATTTCGTCGGAAGTCTAATGATAATTTTATAAGAAAATTTATTTCGTATCTTAAACCGATTTTCTTTGTTTCAGGTTAACATCAGATTAGGTGTTTAATAATTTAAAATGTTTCCCTATAATAAGATATATACACGCATTCTTTATCGAAAAAGGAATCCTGATTTGATTCCATTGTTTTTTCAACATGTACAGTTTTTCTAATACAACAGGCGATTCAGACATTATCCTAACGCCTTAAGAAGGCTGTGAACCTGTCACCTATTTAGCACCAACCAGTGAGCACGTGTAGCTTAAAGTGTGTTACGGATGCAAGAAACTTTACCTCAGCTGGGTCATCGTAATTTAGAAGCAGGGACGAAACAGAAAACCCCCAGGGTTGGCCAATTACCCCTAGAGGTACCGTTTGAGAACTTGGATTTGATAACCACGAACTTATATTACGCACCCCAGTCACCTTTAACGAACACGGCTGACCGGCTGATAGCCCCGAACCCGCAACCTTTCAGTTACGACAACGCTGCCTTTGCAAACTGGGGTACCGCCGCTCTCAGCAAGTAGAGTTTGAAGTGTGTTTTTTAATTTTATCGTTCGTAGGCGTTCTTGATAAAATTAATATTAAAAATAGATATTTAAATTAAATAAGAAATGCATCGTTACATTAACTAAATTTTTGAATCCGATAGCACTTTAAAATGGAATTTGATTTTAAATGGGTTTTTTTTTCATATTCTCTAGTAATATCACATTTAACATATCGAACTGCGTATATTTTGTGTTTTAAAAGAGGCTTTAAATGAATAAATGTAACCCAAATGTATAATATTTAAATTTGAAATATTTTTAAATATATAATATTCAAATATACAATTAAAAATACATAATTTTTAATTTGAAATATTATTAATTTAAATGATAAAAATTAAGGTTTCGTACATTTAAAAGACTAATCTAAAGTTAGTAAAATAAACTTTTTATTTTAAATTTTCTACTTAAAACTAAAACTAACCTCTGAAATCATTTGATATCCAAAATAAAGAATAATCCAATGAAAAATTAAATAAATACAAGGTATAGAGAATAGTTGTTTTAAAAAATTAATATTTGAATTACGTGTATGAATTATATTGGAATGCTTAACATTAATATAATGAGGTAGAGAAGGAATTTCAATGGTTTAGCCATTTCTGAAATTTTGGTTTTTTAGAGAGAAGTAATAGGTGAGCAAATATTTTCTTGTAGAAAAGAGAGAAAAATAAAGAAACAAACATAAAGAGTGCATGTTGGACACAAACCATATAACATTGAATTATTCTATGAATAAGTAACTTAAAAAGTTTTAAAAGTGTTTTTTTAATAATGTAATACTTAAAGTATATCGGAATATAGTGTTTATATAAAAGTATATTCAACCTTCTCAGGTGAAACATTAGTTATGTCGTGGCTTAACCGAGACTGTTCCTTTAAGGATAATTAGAACGGGATCTATTACTTAATACTGAAGGCTACTGACCGGAGTCCATGCGAAGTTAGTGGGTGTAAGTAATTAAAAAAAAAGAGTACTCAACATAGAGTAAGTTCTCAATGTTTATTAAACTACTCTGACCATTCATAATTAACATGAAATTTGACAAGTATTTACAACTGATATTTCTGGAACTTAAATACAGATTACGAACAAATATGGATAAAAAATTTGGAGCTGGTTAAAAATAACTCAAAGTCTGCATTCAATCAGTAAAGACTATCAGCGTCAAAGATAATCTACTCTCAGCGACAAATTATTCAACATAAAAGGATCCAGAAGCAAGGTTACACAAAGGAAATATACTCATATACTCTTCCTTTTAAATCACAAGCAAATGTTCTAAATTAACTGAGGCCTGGTTCCCCAAATAAATAAAACATCAGCCATCTGAAGGTATACGTTGGGCCATATAGAACAACACAGTAAGTCCTCGAACGCTATTCGAAAACTCACTTTGTGTCACTTTGTGGAGGAATGGAAAAAAGACGATGGTTCTTTCACCCTGTGGAACACAAAGAATTTCCAAAGGAGAGGGTCTCTCTGCTCTAATTTCTTTTATGAAATATCACATCCGTTATTCGAAACTCCACATAGTTTCATGAAAGAAGACTTAAACTGAATCCGAAAAACTGCAATTACCATGGTTAGAGTGCTAGCTAGACTATCGGTACAAAACACTACTGTTTAGAACCATCTAAATATGTGTGAGGTCAAAAAAGCAGATGTGAGAAATGATCTAGTTTTTATTTATATAACTGGGGCCACAACGAGTATTCATCTGGAAAGATTTTCGAGTTGATCATAATCATGTTTCACTCTTGGAAGCAAGTGGTCAGTATCGTAATCTTTTGATTTCGTTTTCATCACGTAAACTCGTCCAGACGTTTTGATGTCAGACTCATCTAACCAAACAACTCTCTTCTTTTATTTCATAATCCGAGTTTTATGATTTTGAAACCACTTTTTTACATGCAGTGTGATAATTGATTATTAGCTTTTGCATTGCAGCTTTCTAAAAATAGCTTGGATTTGAAGCTTTTAATTTGGTGCAACAGTAGTAAACGAGAAATTCAGGACAGCTGTCCCTTTGCAGTCATACTTTTCTTATAAATCTCTATCATTATCTTCACTTATATGTCAATGGAGTCTTTCGCCCACGATGTGATTTAACAGACACGATTTTAATAATTTTTCTTGGTTAGAGTATCTCCAAACTAAGACTACTATAGTTATGATAGCAGCTACCACAAGAGCCACAGCAATCTTCCCTCGCTCAAATTCACTTATCATGCACTTAAAACTATTACAAAATATTGCAGAGACAACGAATGGAACTTTGAACAGTTTAAGGAAGATGTATTTGTGGCGTTAGACTAATCCAGCAGTACAATCCGCTGACATCGCTAAAATAATTATTTCGATACAAGTATGTATTTTCATCATGTATCTTTATGTTTTTGACCAATTCCTGTATAATTATTTTTTAATATAAATTAACACTGTTTGTCGTAGATAAACCAAATTATTCAAAATGACTTTTTGATACCATTAAGACATTAAACATAATATCTTTCCTAAATTTTAATTACACTTTATCACGTGGTGGCATTCTATAATGGTATTTAACCTTGCGAATCGATGGTGGGTGGCAGTAAACTGTGTTAATTTAATATTTTATTAGATAAAATAGACAGAAGTTAAATACAATATATCTATACATATATCAGTATCTATCCATTTATCCCTCTTTCTCTCTATATATACATGCATTATGCTGTAACGTGAGGAAAACTGCCTTGCACTCCTAGGTTTCTTTCTATACTCTGAATACAGGAGATATTTTTGATCGACTATGTTATTTTCATGGTAATTAGTAAAAAATATCGCAATAAAATGATAAGAAGAAAAATTGCTTCTCTATTTAATTACATGCCTTACATTTGTCTCAGTTTTCCGAATGAATTCGAGCCTAAAAATGTCCTATTTATTAATATATGTATGAATTCAACCATACATATATATGTACATACAAAGCCGTGTGCTTTATGTAGTGTTAATATAAAGAAGCATTTTTGACACACAGATATATATTTATGCTTATATGGTTTGGTTTGATTTGGTTTGGAGAGCTACGGTCTACTTTTTTTGCAACACGAGGGTTAGGGAGATTGGGACCTACTGCTTAAAGCCTTTTCCGAATGGCTACGAACATCTATCCACAGTGGGATTCGAATCCACGAATTCCGAAACCAGCGATAAGCACCCCAACCACTCGGCTATCGACTTATATATATATATATATATATATATATATATATATATATATATATATATATATATATATATATATATATATATATATATATGCTTATCCAAAGAAGTGTAATTTAACTAGTGTTAACTAGTGTTAATATGAAGATATATTTTGTATTATTTAAAATATAAAATGAATTAAGATTATTAATTATGTTTGTACTTAATTACATACAATTCTGTTCCATTAATTACTTTTCAGTTCTAAACAACATAATAAAATTTACTTCACAGCAAACAAAATCACATGCAGTTGATTGTTAAATTAGAACAGGAATTATTTATAAACAATGACATTTTCATTTGGAAACAAATTTAATTTTCATTCGTTAACTGATTTACCACAATCTGATAACGTAGGTAATGAAAGGCTCTTGAAATCATAAAATTAGCCGCTTAGTGCAATGCATTAAAGTCATACAGTAATTTAACTATTAAATACTTCTATTCTCAAGTGACTCTCGCTTGCTTCAAGGATAACGAATAATCAACAAATATCGTGTTCTATCGAAATATGCAATGTGATTAATTTCCTTACTGTAGTTTGTGACATCCGTTGTATGGATAATAAGCATTGGAATTCCCCAAATTTTGCTACGTCGCGAGGGAATTGTTGCAGTCAGATGGGGAATCGTCCCAGATGTTTTAAATGCTATGACTGAAATTGCTTTTAATGTTTTAAAATTAAGCCGCATTATTTGGTTTCGGAAGGGTTTGTCTGTGATTGTGCGGAGACAATTCACGTTGTATGAAAAGACAATCGAATATTAAAGTGATAGGGATGTTTCTATTTATAAATAATTAGTTTATGCATGTATGCGCGTATGCTGCACTATTTATTGGTGTCTGCGTCTGTCTGAGATCACTTTAACAGTTGCATCTCTGTATGCAAGCTGTAGGCATATTTATAAATACTTTCTGTCAGGTACACAAAATAGCTACAGAAAAGAAATATTTTTTATTCAGTTATCCTTTTGTGTTATCGTTGAATTAACCAAAGTAGATGCTTTTCCTCTGACTTTCTATATCAAAAACTGATCGAATCTTTTTCCACAGTAACGGATAAGCTAAGACAAGTTAGTGGGGCTGATCTATTTGATCTATAAAAACACATACACTTATATATTCTCACTAAAGTTTAACATTCTTTCCATTCACGTTTTAGTTTTCTTAATCTTAACATTCCTTGACACACAAATATAAATTAAGTATATGTATTATTAATATTAGCATTGTTTTCACTCTTCTCCGAACTATAAATTGAATTAAAATTTGCCATGTTTAGCCCTTACTTTCTCTTATTTAACCCATCTAAAAATTCCTGTTATTGAAATCGAGCATGTTGATGCCATTGTTTGCTATTTCAACAATACTGTTTTAACGTGTCCTAAAATTAAAAGTTGATTTAAAACTTCTACGGAATTTATGAACGAGAAATTCACTGTAGCTGCCCCCCCCCTCTCTCGCATGAGGAGTCATCCACTGGAAGTTTTCTTATCCTCAGGATAGGCTTCTTACAGATAAAACAGATAATTTTCTTCTGTTGTCTATGTAAGGTGCATCCACCAGTTTTCCATCATTGAACATAGAAATAAAGGATTATTACAAATTATTTTGATCGTTTTGAATTTTGAGCATTTTTTGCTAGAATGGGAGCGTCTCAGTTACATTGTCAAGCAAGGTTTGGTGACGTAACTCAGGTTATATATATAATATAATATATAATATATATAATATATATATATATATATATATATATATACATATACATATATATATATATATAATATATAATATATATATATATATAATATATATATATATAATAAATATATATATATATAATATAATATACATATATACATATATATATATATATATATATCATATATATATATATATAATATATATAATATTATATATATATATATATATATATATATACATATACATAAACATACACACACACATATATATATATATATATATATATATATATATATACCGGGTGGCCATAATTAAACTGACAGTACTCACAGTTTCTGTAGCCCGATCTATTTGGGAGAATCCACATTTTGTAGAAAGATTAAACAAGACGAAGGACGAAGGATTCCGAGAAAAAACAAATTAGTTCTAAAAGTCACCGCTAGGGGAATATTTGGCGCTGTGTAATAGAAAATAGAGTGTTAACAAACGTAAATCAATACGGAAATTACCTTTTATTTTTCATTCAAATGAGGTTCAATGTGGCATCCGTTGTTGTTGACCACATATTACATTCTCTGTGCACAGTATGCACAACATCAGAAAGTAACATGTCTGCAGGAATCTCCCGTACAAAATAATTTGACCAATAACGCACGCTCGACTAAAGAAGGATACATTGCACATAAACTTTCAATCCGATTGATTCGAAACGTAACACATTGCCTTTTAAAACCCAAGCAGCTGGCACTATGCCAATATATTTAACATGAAATTTGAATAAAGATCTTCTTCTTCTGCTCAGCGTACGTGATATTGCAGATCATAACTTTACGCTTTTTAAAACGTGTCGCCATATTGCACTTGAACTAAATCAGAAAATGTGCATAGTAAAAGGTTATTTTGTTCCGTATTAGTTTGATTTGTTAACACTCTATTTTCTATAACACAGCTCCAAATATTCCCCTAGCGATGACTTTTGGAACTAATTTTTTTCCCAGATTTCTTAGTCCCCTGTCTTGTTTAATCTTCCTACAAAATGTGGCGCCATTCTCGCAAATAAATCGAGCTACAGAACACTGAGAGCACTGTCAGTTTAATTATGGCCACCCGGTATATATATATATATATATATATATATATATATATATATATATATATATATATATATATATATATATATACATATATATATGTATATATGTATATATATATATATATATATATATATATATATATATATATATATATATATGTATATATATGTTTATGCGTACACCTTAATGGGATAAAAATACATGGAACACTCTGAAACGGATATCTATTTTCGTGGTTAAATTCCTGTCCTCCCTAGAAAGCGAAAATTGCAGTAAGGGGGTAAGACAAGAATCAGTGATTTGTCTTTCGATTAATTATTCTATTTATTAAAGTGTAAAATTCCAAAATAATAACAACAGTATAATTAACTTTTTGGAAGTTTAATCGTAGAGGTTTTACTTGCTATATTTACTGAAGATTAAAATATTTAAATTTTTAACACATTTTAAAATTAATTTAACATTTGAAAATGTTTTTTAGAAGGAATTTCGTTTCTTTAGATAAGTGCGAGACGGGGAGATTACTGGATAAATATTGTGACTTATCAAATATTAATTATTGTTATTACAAATCATATTTGCCCCAATTTTAAGTAATACGCATGAACTCAGTGTAAAAATAATGTTACGTTGGTCTAGTGTTTGAGAAAGAAGAAATTAATACTCATTAATAAACACATGAACAAATATATCTTGATTAAATGATTTATAGAATTAAATAAATGCCTAAGGAATACAACTATAATCGATTTATCATTTGTAGATATCGAAAACTGTTCTCAAGTCGGGGCTGGCCATAAAAAACAATATGGCGATGATTTTTCTCAAAAGGTCTAACCCGCAAGCCGCGGGTACTAGCCGTTCACCTTCTACTCTTTTTGTCACAACCTCGTCCTCTAAAAAAATCAGACTGCCTCGAGGAGAATAAGCAGGTGTCCACTGCAGAACGGTAAGAGGTCACAATCCCCCAAACAAACAGACCCTTCTATTGATTGGGAGAAGTCTGAAGTTTCTTTCTAGTTCAAACCGGTCCTGTTCTGGTTTGTCTTTGACGATGACTCACGGGAAGAGGTAAAAAAAAACTGAACCAAATGTAACTTTTTGCTACACTCAGATAACGCTATTATCGTCACGATTGAAAAATTATGATTTTATTTTCAGAAGATTCTTCTTATGAATTTTCTAGTTTCTATTAAGATCCATTTTGAAAAGCAAACATACTGATGTACATAATTCTAGCCTTTAATATTTTCTAGTGCTTTTGTTTACTGCGCACTATTCATAACAATGATCTGGAATTTTCAATAAAATATTATTAAGTATAAAAGGATAGTTTACTGATGATACAGTAATTAAAATCTTTTAGTTTTGTAGGATAAATTCATTTTTTCATTTTTAAGAAATATATACGAATTCAGATAATTTTATACTCGTTGCGATTGAAAAATTAGAATTTTTTTTTACAAAAGTTTCTTCCTATGAGTATTCTAGTTCCTATTAAGATCCATTTTAAAAAGCAAGCATACTGATCTATATTATTCTATCCTTTGATACTTTGTAGTCCTTTTGTTTACTGTTCACTATTCAAAACAATCACCTGAAATTTTCAATAAAAACACACGCACTATTCATAACAATGATTTGGAATTTTCAATAAAAAATTATTAAGGATAAAATGATTGTTTACTGATGATACAGTAATTAAAAAATTTAAGTTTATATGAAAAACTTATTTTTTCATTTTTAAGAAATACATACGAATTCAGATAATTTTATATTCTTTGCGATTGAAAAATTAGGATTTTTTTTTCGGAAGTTTTTTTTCTATGAGTATTCTAGTTTATATTAAGATTCATTTTAAATAGCAAGCATATTCATCTATATTATTCTATACTTTGATACTTTGTAGTCCTTTTTTTATTGTTCACTATTCAAAACAATGACCTGAAATTTTCAACAAAAATTATTAAGGAGAAAAGTTACTGATTATACAGTAATTAAGATATTATTTTAGTTTCTAGGACAAATTCAGTAATATTCGATATAAAAAAATATAAATCTGCAATAAATGTGAAAGCGATGTTTTCACTTAAAAATTCATAATGTCACATTACTTCTAAGAAAGAGGTGTAATCAGGAAAGGTAATAGATTAGCACAAATGCTATCGCACCTGGATTGAAAATTAATGGTAACGAAAGAGAAGACTAAAAATTTAAGTCGAACGATAAATTTTCTACTCGGTTGAATTTGTCATTAATCAAGGATAATTATCTAGTATTTTTTAATCCAATTTTAGTTCGTCCCTTTAAACATGTAAAGTAACGCCTACAATGAATGTTTACCTCATTAATGATTATTTGTCTAATTTTAAAAAGAAAAATTGTAATTAAATTGTATACAGTTGGGATTAGAATATTTAAAATATATTTAGAAATCAATGTAGGCTGTTACACAATTTTATATCCTTAATTATTTGCATTATGTATATAAAGTACATATTAATTAACTCATTTATTAATTAATTAAAATTACCTTACATTAGGATATTTATGTAGAAAAATTGCGTAAGAGGAGTTAGTGCAACGTGATCTGGAATGAGAGATAACATCACCATGAATATCATACTACTTAGAAATAAAATTTTGTCAAATTTGGCAAACCCGGGCTATTAACCTAAAGCCAAATTCGGTTTTCGTCAGTGAAATATATGCAAAGGAAAGGTAAAGGAATAAGTAACTTGATCTTATATACAGAAGGGGAATAATCTAGAATACTTTATCTGTAGAATAAATAACATTATAGTATTTAACAGAAAAAATGACTTGTTGAGTGTTCAGGTTATTATCGTGAGAACCATTATTCTAGCAATTACCTTTTCTTAAAGGAATTTTAAAAAAGGACATTTTCCCTTTTCTTTAAAACAATTTGTAATTTATTCTCAATTTTAATATTTATTACTGATTAGATTGCTTTTATTTTTTTCTATCTTGTACTCTCTTTATCTGTATATTTACTGCATTATTCTATATTTATAAAATAGGAACTTTTTCGATTCAGTTCCAAAAAGCAATGCGCAAGTAACCAAAGATAAATTAAATTCTTGAAACTAAAACCCCCTTACATTGTAACTCACTGAGTTACGCTTTCACCAGAAAGACCTTAACACAGAGTTTAAGAGATAGTATTGTTACGACATTAATTCTAACTTTCATTAATGCTTCATAATTGGGCACCCCTATGTAAATTTGGCGATATTATATGTGAAGCTTAATCCATCCGAACATTGTATTCCTTGCTTTTTTTGGAGACTTTAATTTATGCAGAGTACGTCATTGTAATCTATATAAATAAAAACGCAAATGTTTGTTAACAACTCTATATCTTTGAAAATATTACATTTATTGGCTTGAAATTTTGGCATAACGTTGTACTAGAGTCTGGGTAGGTTTTTATTCACACCGTTTATATATAAAGTTTAAAATTTCTGTGTGTGTCTTCCAGAAATTTGATTGGCTGCTCTTTGTTTGGCTCAGTGGTAAACTTCCTAGCACCGAGGAACGAAAGCAGTTTTTCGATTCCCACCAAACACACTGTTATTAAAAACATGCCTTTATTTCTTTCATTTTCGTTTAACTAGTGTAACTCAGTGGTAAACTTCCTAGCACCGAGGAACGAAAGCAGTTTTTCGATTCCCACCAAACACACTGTTATTAAAAACATGCCTTTATTTCTTTCATTTTCGTTTAACTACATTTATCCACAGAAACGCGTGGCCGGGAACAGCTAGTAATTTATTTATGTTCTCTTACTCGAATTATGTACTTTTACTTAATTAAACTGAACAGCTTTTAAATCGGGCATTTATATTTATGGCCAATTAATCCCTCAATAGTTCAGAAAGCCAACATCTCCAAATAATTAAAAATTAGCTATAGTGAAACATTAATGATTCACTATATCTAATTTTTTAAGCATTGCGAGCATTTAATATATAAAAATAGTGTTGAACAAGGAAAGCTGGATACAAATATAATACAAATCAAAGTACAGATACAGATTTTTTGGACACGGCGTGATGAAGAGAAAATGCTAGTTTACCATGCTTAGAGCTTTATCATGAAGTTGGCGGGGACACTCTTTTGTGATGTGAAACCCTGACTTTCTGTATTATTATACAATTAAGGGTAATACAGGAAGAAACAAGATAAATGAATATTATGGCAACTAATAAGATTAAAGGAATAAATTAGGATTAAATATCTAGAATACGATAAATATGTTTGTGGCTCGTTTTAGAATATGTTGTGCCTCGTATTAAAATTGAAATAGCAAAAGGCGAAGTGACATAATTGACAAAAGTAAAATTTGTGTAAAACTACTGAGTGTTTAGGTCATATAGAAAATTCTAAAAAAAATTCCTGTACATATTATGATAGGAAACCCAGACATTCTATACTATTATGCAGTATTAACCGTAATACAGAAATAAACAAGACAGTCAAAGACTACGGCAACAGATAACGTTGAAGGAGCTAACAAATTAAGATTAACAAATTAATTTTGTTAATTTGTTAATCTTAATTAAATTTGTCTTAATTTAACTAACAAATTAAATTAAGACAAATGGAAAGAATCAAGATCTAAAACAGTATAAATTTGTTTGTGTCTTGTATTAGAATATTTTAAGAATTGACATAGCAAAAGGCGGAGTGATGTAAATGACAAAAGATAATGAAGATTTGATAATGAAGTCTAAAATTTCATTTTTGTCAACTTATACCACAGAGGAAAAGTTCGAAGTATCCACACTGTACATTATGTTCCAAAACTAAATATGAAACTTGCAGTTTCTAATTTTAAAGGAATGCATACACTAACAATTGATTCAAATCGTTTCCAATGGATCATATCAAATAACATTCTAATACAGAAAATAAATTGAATTGAGGACATTAAGACGTTTAAGTAATATTATAAAGACATTAGAGGCTATAATTTCAGATTTTCACTATTATTGATTGTAATGCATAGCAGTTCAAAATGTGCTGAGAAGGTAAATTAACTTTTCTGATTGTAACATTTATTAGAATGAAATAGTGCGCTGGGGTGATTTGAAATTGACTGAGATTTGAATCGGTAATGATCCCTTGCTTTTTTGGGCTGAAAACCTTAATGCGGGTATAAATCACAATAATTCTTAACGTAATTCCAGCTCCCAGAAATAATTTAGTCAAAAGCAGGGAAAAAAAGAGAGAAAGAATTACCTCCTAACATCAGCTTTCTTTTTTCTATTCCATTTGAATAGAACGAACAAGAGAATTAACCACTTCGTCAACGTATTTTTTTTTCTATTTCTCAGTAAAAGGCTCAGAAATAAAACAACCATTAGGGGGTTCAGCCATTTTTTATGTGTATCCCTGAGAAAAAAAATTAGGCTTACATTTGTGTGCTAATAGCTTGCAATGCAAAAAACTAAGTGATGTTTCAAATAAGACAAATGAGACAACTTGAAGAAGGTGAAAAAAAACATTAAGATGAATATAATTTAGCTAATTTTTAACATCTATTAAGACGCTGGAAGAAGGATTGGAGTTGTAAAATAGTACGAATTTATTTTAACAAATTTCTTACGAATGATAATTTCTCTAAACAGGAAAAGTAGTTAAAAAAATTCCCCAACCATATTATTCTCAGCTCTTCATTTAAAATTAAGATACTTTCAGAGTACTAGAAAAGTTCAAAGATGGTAACATACTTATTTCACATGCTTTTGTAAAAAGTTCTTTGAAATATATCATTTCTAGTTCCATATTTCTTTAAAATGAAAATGTATGTGCCTAATATATATGCATATATATATATATATATATATATATATATATATATATATATATATATATACATATATATATACATATATGTATTTATATATGTGCATATATATGTATATATATGTATATATATGTATATATATATATATATATATATATATATATTAATTTATTTATTAGGCATATACCTGAGGGATAGAGAATCCAGGAAATATTTCTTCTTAAAACAATATTTATTCACATCTTAATAAAACATGGCGTCGATCAGTTGGGGGTATAGGCGAAAAAAGGAGCCCTACTCTGGCGGGGTTCATGCAGAAACCCTATATCAAAAAGCCCTCTCTCAATCCTTACACCTTAAAAGCTTTTATAATGAGTTATTAAAGATTCATCCTCCTGTATTAAAAAATGCGCTACATTTTCTGCTCTCAAAAGCCTAAATTATTAATTTTAAGTGTTTAAAACCTGACACATATATATGAATATATATATATATATATATATATATATATATATATATATATATATATATATATATATATATATATATATGTGTATCAAAGATCTTCAAATTTAGTTCTGTTTTTCTAATCTTTACTTTCAAAGCTAATTAAACTTTCATTTCAAATTAAAATCATTTAAAGTAAAATCTTTGAAACTGCAATCTTTCACCACTTCTGTAATTTTAAGAGTGAATAAATAATTTCTACGTACGGTCTTCTCCCTCCTATTATAAAGTAGATGTAGATTCTTCCAGGGAAAACTTAGAATCATTTTGGTTGCTACGGTTGTTTTTAGAGCCACTGTAAAACCACTGCTTAAGCACTCTTCCATGAAAAATAAGAAACGATTGGCCACTTCTCCAGCACAGCATTTTCTCAAATCAGCAGACTCACAACTTTCTTTTGATTGTGTTAGACGTTTACGTCGATTCCCTAAGTTTCAGATGAGAAAAATTTTTTTTATTTCACCTTGTCTTAAATTCTTGAGAACCTTTATCTTAATCACTGGGTAATTAATTACATTTGAAAGAAAGGTCTGACAATTACGAGCTAAGTTTTGTGTGATGGATGAAGAGTAATTAATTTGACACCTGTGATAGAAAAGAAAAACTAACATTATTACAGCTAGTGGTATTGTCTTCCACTCGGCTTGCAGTAGACATACAAGTTCCTTCACTGATTTTGGACGGGTAGTGCACCCCTTAATTCAGTGATCCAACTCGTCCCAGAGGTTCTCGATAGGGTTCAAGTCTGGGCTCTGGGCAGACCAGTCCATTCGATGAATTCCATTGGCTCCATACCAAGCCTTGGTTAACCTCGGAACATGACAACTGGCATTGTCGTCCAAACCGCAAAACTACCACAACGTAAGAAGCACATTGTCATCCCAAATAGTGCAGTAGACTTCGGCGTTGAGCTTACCATGAATGGGGACCAAGGGTCACAGTCCATACTAGGAGAAACACCCCCAGACCATAATTTCACATGAACTTGAATGTTGGCACTATGCATTTTGGCAGACGTTCTCCAGGCAGACGCCAGACCCAGACTCTGCCATTCGAACGGTAATGAACGTTGATTCGCCGCTCTAAAGAATCCGTTTCCACTGATGTATGGTCTGGTTTCGATGAGCTTTGCACCAAATTAACCTAGCAGCGCTTTTGGACTTTGTTATCAAAGGTTTACGGGCAGCAACACGATCATGATAACCAAGCATATGTGCTTCCTTACGGATGGTATTCATTGAAACAATACTCCTGGATGCCTGTTGAAACTTCATGAAGGCCATCGGTTGGGTGCGGTTCTTCCGAATACCTCTTGACAGCACTCGTCTGTCTCTATCTCCCAGTTTCGTTCGTCTGCAGACTCGGGGCACATTCCGACAATCACCGCCCACCTTCCATTTCTTAATCACATAGGCCACTGTCAGTTTTGTGTACTTGAGATCGCTAGATAAATTTTTTAAGGATAGCCACATTTGTGATACCCAATAATTATACTATTCTCGAAATCAGAGAGCTCCGAACTGAGCGGCATCTTGCATGTGACTAATGTCGATGCTGTTTCCTACACGATGCAAGTACCTCAGGACCACAGATATCTTCACTTGCATAGGTGTCCAAATACTTATTGGTAGACATTATATATATATACATACATACATATATATATATATATATATACATGCATATACATATATATACATATACATATACATATACATATACATATACATATACATATACATATACATACATAGATATATATTATATATATATATATATATATATATATATATATATATATATATATATATATTTATATATATATATATTTAAATACCCGTTTGCTTCAAAATTTTGAGATCACGTTTTTGGGTTGTGTTACAAATTTCTATCTCATCAGTTTTCAAGCATTTTATTTTGTCAATGTGTAAATGACCTTTTTGTTTTATTTTCATTAAAATAAAGTGAACTACTATAATCATGAAAAAATTTTAGGTTTAAATTACAAAGAAAATACTCTTATAAGCTAGGCCTGAATGAATTTTTAAGTTTCAATGTTGCGTCTATATGTATGGATACAAAGGAACTTAAACTTTGAAATGTTAAATATTATTTATGAATATTCCTGATTGAAATTGGACTAATCTTCTCTGTACATATCTACGTATTCAAAATGAAATGCTAAGTATTCAAAATGAAAAAATATCAGCCGTAAAATATAAAAAAAATTATGTAGGACTGTCTTAACGTCCCGTGGTTCACGTCTCATTTTGGTCGCATTCTGAAGTTTATATAAAGAAACATTTCAATATAATTAGAAAATACGCCAAAAAAAATTACCCGTAGAAAATCAAAATCTTATATCTAAGACTATAATAACATTTAATTGATCTCCTGTTTATTTAATTTCATTTTTAAACTGATGCTCAAATATGAAAATTGAGGAATGATTTTCAGCTTTCAAAAATAAAGCTGAGTTTACATTACTGGGTTTTTTGAAACTTTAATAAATCGTAAGATTCTTGCTAAATGTGAACAAACAGTTCACATTAAACAGAGTTTCCTGAGTGATATTTCAAACCCTCATTTTTAAAATATTTGCCCTTACTTGCATTCTTAATAGAAGATGAAATAATGATATTGCATGAAACAGATATGGCAATTGGATATACAAACGACAATAATATGTTTCTAAGGAGCTGTTTGAGTATTGTTTGATCAGTAATCTTTTAGTAACAAACTAAAGCAATATCTATATTTAAAGTGATCTTAAAGTCAATTCCGAACTTTACAAGCAATCATGTCTTCTATGGTAATCGAATCTACATATTCTATTAGTAAATGTTAGTACCTTAAGCCAGAGTAGGATAGAGTTAGAGTTAGAGGCCAGAGTTAGAATGATAGTCCAAGGATAGATACAGAATCATGAGTACCATTTGTTTTTGCTATAAACTTCCAAAAGTGTTAATAAATTCTAAGCAAAAGTTAAACATTTTTACGTAACTTCAGAAGAATAATAATGTTTTCTCTCATTTTAAGCCCTTTAGTGCTATTTGAACCGATTGACTGCCTCTCCTTCCGGAGTATTTTATTACCTTTCCCAA
Source organism: Pardosa pseudoannulata (assembly GCA_032207245.1). Classification (NCBI taxonomy): domain Eukaryota; kingdom Metazoa; phylum Arthropoda; class Arachnida; order Araneae; family Lycosidae; genus Pardosa; species Pardosa pseudoannulata. The sequence continues at coordinate 196,740,971 of CM063505.1, forward strand.
ACCTGGAGGACTCCGAAAAGAATGTCATTGTAGTTCTTATATTATAAATTCATTATTCACCTGGCACTGACTAAAGAGGTTGTACTTAGTAAATACTGCTTATTACACTCATAAGTAATAACTATATTAGTTGTAATTATTTTGGTTTAATGGGAAATCTTCTGAGCAATGAAATGGGAAGTATAAAGAAGCATATTATAATAATATAGGATGTGTAGCTATGCCTTAACTCAACAGGATTATAAAAGAACTCCAAAGAAGTAATTTTCTTAAATCAACTATAAATCAAACTTTTAAGTTGAAAAGCAATAACTTTGTGTAACTAAAACTAAGCAAAATAAGGTATATGTAACAAAAAACTAATATAAAACATAAACAGAGCAAATGATGTCAAATAGCACATTAAAGCAGATAGACTGCAGAAGTCGTTTCTTTCAAGTACTTTGCACTAAGTACTGTAAGTACTTTATACGTAGAAAATTCATTGGGATTTACGGTATAGTCATTCACAGTGTAAACTCTTTGTACATTAGAAGTAGAGCAATTACAGGACTTGTGTCATGACGTTAACACGATGATTAGTATAAAAGGTTCTATGAATAGAAAATTTAAAAAATTAAATTGATGAAGAATGAACTGGAAACTGAAGTACATTAACTGATAGAGAATTAATATATTAGGACGATAGATCTGACCTTTGGAATAACGATGTTTCTTAGTACCTACACATCTATAAATTATGAAGGAAAAATATTCATGAAAAGTATAATGGGGCTTTAGGTGATGTTTAAATGGCATCCAATATATTAAGATCGAAATTCGGATTAGGTCAACATAATTGGAAACAGCAAAATTTAAAATTTTCATAAATTATATAGTTCTGTATTATTTTCTTCAATTAAACTGCGGCTGTTGTCAGTAAGCGATGTGGCAACCCTTTTTTTTTTGCAATGCCAATAAAGAATACATGCTGTTTTTAATATTTTATATACGGCAGCAGCATATCGGAAGGTAGTATTATGGTATGTATAAATGAACACTTTTATACTTTGCATATTTTTCTATTTTATTGAATTTATGGTTAACTGAATACCAAACAGATCTTTCTGTTGGAAACCGTTAGGAATTTGTAGATACTAGCTTATTGCAGTTTAGATTTTTAAATTATATTACTTATATTTAACTACTACTTATTACTTATACTTATTATAACTAATAACTAATACTTATATAACTTAATATTATACTTATTATTTATTATTTATTACTCATTGCTTATTTTAATCCTAATGCTGATATTTTTATATTTTTTTCTCATAAAACTAAAAAAATGAAATTTTATTTTAATCTAAAATATATTCTGAAGTATAATTAATATTATTTTACTAATTTATACACAAAAATAACAATTACGTTGAAATCAACTTTTTTTCATTCTTCACACTCTTTTAGATATTTACTCACAGTAAATAAAGTGAAAGATAACAACCCTTTTCACTAAAACCCTATGTAAAAATTGAGTTTTTATAAATTTTTGCATTTATTGTTTTGAAAAATGTAGAATATATGTCATTATAATTCCGTTTTTATTAATCACAGGTTTTTAAATGTTAAACAATACTAATGCAATAGAAAAATGTAGCTTATATTTTTAACTGTAGTTAGATACTTTTGATTAATAAATTTTGTTTTCTGTTACATAACATACAACTAGTATTCAACTAAATGAGGCTACATTTAAAATCACATATAATAGTCTTTGTTACTTGTCAATCATTTTCTTACATACTATAACTAACACATAATTAAAAAAACTGCCCTTTACAACTTTGTAAAACTTGTTTCAAAAGATATTTTATTACATATCTACAAATACTAAACTAAGCATAAAAATATTAATAAAATATTTACACCCTATAAAAATTGAATATATGCCAGGACTCATGTCATATGGAATGTGTATACTATTATAATTAATATATTATACACAAACTAAGTAAAACTCTTTTTTAGAAACTATATAATATTTTATAAATACGTTTCCCTTTAACAAATTGAAAAGATAACTATATTATTTTTCAATTTGTACAGAAAAAAAAGGGAGTTAAAATTTGATGGCTTCAATATTTTTATTTAGAAACTCAATGCAAAATTCTGTGGATAACACGAAGTAAAAAATTTAGCCAATGAGAGTGCCAACTGAACAATAACTTCCTTTCAAAGGGAAGATGGAATTAAAAAGAAAGAAAAACATGGAGAAAAAACTCCGGCACCGGCAGATCTGACAGATAAATGTGTTATTGAAAAAGGGCTTTGAAAGATGAAAAAAAATTAGAAGAATTGGTCTTTCTTTTATTCTTTATTTGGAGATATCCACTTTTCATAAACTTTTTCACACATAAAAGAGATTCTAAGACAAGACGTTACGTGCCTTGAAAATATAATAATATTAAATTTGAAATAAAGGCACACACATCTTATGCTTTACCTCAATATAAACTTTTACTGTACGTGTATACATATATATGTTTGTCTGTATGCAATTTTTCACACCTACAACACTTTGCACTAGGGAGTAATTTCGCTACAATGTTCATTCAGCAAACTCATTAGCATGCAAAATATTTAACTAGATATCTGTGTTATCTCCCATCTCGTGTCTATGACGTGTCAAATTTTTATACTCTTTCTCTTGCCGAAAGATGGCCGAATGTTTAGACGCTGACCTTCAGTACCGCAATTCGTAGGTTCGAATCCCACTGTAGCATGACGTTCGTAGCAATACCTAATCGCTTTCAAACAGTAGGTCCTGGTCTCATTAGCTTTAGTGTTGCAAAGAAGTAGGCTGTAGCTCTCCAAACGAAACTAAACTAAATTATCTCTCTCTCACACACACAGACTTTTTTTTCAATGAATTTCACCTGTAACTTTTCAATAACCGTGTTTCAAAGCACTGGCAGACTGGTAGGATACTGCTCTTCGGTACCGGTGTTCATTGGTTTGAATCCCACTCCAGGCTTTAAGCAGATGATCACGTTCTTATTAATAATCATATAATAAAAAAGTAGACTTTTGTACTCCAAACTAAACTAAACCTGACGAGTAACTATACTCGGGCAACTTTTATGTTCGGTTTAGAACACTATGTCTACCGCTTTGTTATACTAAGGATAATAAGCTAGGAATCACCTGCGTAAAGCCGATTACGAGCAGCAACGATCATCCATGCAGTCTCTGGTTTTGAACTCATGAATTCTGTTATCGAAGAGCAGGGATCTACCCTTTCCAACAGTGTTTAGCTAACTGTTATGCTGATTACAAAAATTCTTCCATTATCTACATGATATATTTTTTGGTATTTTATAGCTTGATATATGCCAAAAATCTAAAAAAAAGGACTAAACACAAGTTTACATACAATTTTATTAAAACAACAAAAAATATTAAAAGAGATCATTGCAAAGAGAACTATTGTAAACGACTAAATTTTTTCGGGAAATTTTTAGTTAGATATCGTATTCAAGTTTTAGAATATTGTCATTGTTAATAGCTGTGCTAACAGCTGTTAAACCTTATTATAGTTAACAATTTTTTCATAAATAATATTCAACAACACCTTACATTTTCTCTTAAAATTTTGATTTAAGAATATGTTGTTAAGTTATCTAATTAGCATAAATTTTGGATTTTATACTCATATTGATTTACGACTTCAATTTAGCTCTTATCGTTTAAGATCATTAACAGCTTTAAAGTCATGCTGTTAGATGTCAAGACTTTGATTAGGGCGTTAGTGAACTTCTTACTTTCCTCTTAAGAAACTTGTTTAGAAGATTAATTTCTTGGTTTGTGTCCCTTGGAGATATATTGTATATATATATATATATATATATATATATATATATATATATATATATATTGATAAAAGTCTCGTATATATATATATATATATATATATATATATATATATATATATATATATATATATATATATATATATATATATATATATATATATATATATATATATATATATATATATATATATATATATATATATTGATACAAAGCAATATTAAGAAAGAAATAATGAGAAATTATTCGTTAAAAATATGTGTGTATATATATGTGTATGTGTGGTAGAGAGAGTTGTGAGGGTGATGAGTGTTGTTAATTCGTTATTATTTTCAATAAGTGATAGGTTATTTTAAATAATAAAGATTGAATCATAAAGATAATTCTCTCAAATTTGTAACGATAAAAGTAATTCTCTCCAGTGGAATATTTATTAAACTTTAGCGAAAGTACTTCAAGTTAAATTCAAAAAGAAAATCAATTTTACTGAATGTCAAAATCAATTCTATACATTGAGTCAGTTCGCAACTTAGTCTCGGGAAGACTTAACGGAAAAAGTAGAACTGACCACTCAAAATTCGATTACTTCTAGCAAAAGGGATAATCCAAGTAATATAGAGTTAGAAGAAAACACAATAAAATTAAAATCATAACATTAACCTAATAAAAAATATGTCTATATACACCGCAATGGAAATATAATAACATTGAATAGGAGTGATTTAAAATACAAATTAAGAGAGCATTTAATTTGGAAATGCATTAAGTTTGTTAAACCCACACACATATATATATATTTATATGCTAGGTCCCATTTCTCGTGCGCCGACTGTAACAACATTTCAAACTCCCTTAGATCTTGATAACCTACCCTTATAGTAGCAGTAACCGATCCAACAACTGTGTCAGACACTTGTTGTTTAATATAGGCTTTGCCGACTTCAGTGCTGTAGCCTGATTGGTTCCTTAACTGTTTATTTGCATATGAATGCATATACTAGTTTTTTTGGCTCATCAGTATATATATATATATATATATATATATATACATATATGTATATATATGTATGTATGTATATATATATGTATATATATGTATGTATATATTTATGTATGTATATATATATGTATATATATATATATATATATATATATGTATGTATATATGTATATATGTAATGAGACGGACTTCTCAATGGGTGACTGCAGTCATGGCCATAAAAATGATACCGTTTCACTTAAAGACCTTTATTAAGATAACGTTGAAGGACGGGTTCCCACTTCATCATAGGGACAGGACAAACTGAAGGGTCAGCTAGCATGAAGTTCTATGTACAAGACACGTAACACCTGGGTCAATATCTGTGGGAAAATATCTCTAGAAAAATCTGTCTCCGCTAGCGTGTATCTCCTTTTTATTTGGAAATTTCCTAAATTGTCCGCTAGGGTCATGTAGGTTTATAATTGGCCAAGCCCCTTCTCTGAGGGCTAACCTGTAGCCCCAGTGGTCAATTTAGGTTAGGGGTTAAAAAGGGGAATGGAAATGAATTTTTACCCTTGATTTAAGTTTTGAAAACCCCTGAGAATTTTTCTTATATATATATATATATGTATGTCTATATATGTATATATATATATATGTATATATATTTGTATATATATTTGTATATATATGTATACATATATGTATATATAAATGTATATATATAATTAGTATATATATATATATATGTATATATATATAAATATATATATATATATATATATATATATATATATATATATATATATATATATATGTATATATATATATATATATATATATATATATATATATACGTATATATATATATATATATATATATATATATATATATATATATATATATATATATATATATATATATATATATATATATATATATATATATATATATATATATATATATATATATATATATATATATATATATATATATATATATATATATATATATATATATATATATATATATATATATATATATATATATATATATATATATATATATATAGATAGATAGATAGATAGATAGATACACGGTATATTTTGAACAGAGTATTTAGGTACAGAAATTGTTAAACATTTACTAGAACATAGAAAACAATGCTCAGTAATAGGCACTAATATTTAATAATGTGTGTATTCACTAGTCCTCTCTCAGTTGCAATATTATATTTATTACTGGTTCGTAGTTTATAATTTATCTTTGTAATGTAATTCATATTTATATGGATCAATGCTGATAAAAATTAATTGGAAAATGCTTCGTACTTAACTGGATCTAGAATATTATCTGAACACTAACTGTTTGTAGCCAGTAGCCAGCCAAGAAACTCGAGATTTGAATACAGTTACCCACCTGCTTTTAAATATCCAGAGGCTATCTAAAATGAGGAAGTTCAGATTTGAAATGTTATTCCACGAAACAATAAAATAAAAACCCACCGCTTCTTGCCTTCCAAAGAGGAAAAGAGAGAAAAGAGAGCCGTTCTGTCTATAAAAACATCTGTAAACTTATTGTCTGTATTTGTTTCCTTTTCCACTAATTTACAAAACTTTTATTATGCTTAAAGTTTAAATATTTGATTAATTTTTTAAATCTTTCAAATTAAAGTGTATTAAACTTGGGAGGGTTAGAATAGGTTGAATGATATTTTCCAAACTTTTTTTTAAAATTTAAAATAACTATTTTATTACTACCAACTATTCATACTGTTTACTGTGCTTTAGCATAATTTCAACCACTATGAGTATAAAAACAACTTAACATTTTTATATATTTAGTAAACGTGGTATATCGTATCCAACATAATGACGTATATATATGTATGGATTCTTACTATATTTGAAAGAGAAAACATAAATAAAATGTTGCCATTTAATTACATGAAAAAGTATTGAAGAAAAGAAGTTCAAAGGACGAAAATAAAGTTACATTAAGCATGTTACATTTTTCATTTGTTCGTCGAATAACATATGCAAAAGTTTTTCCAAATTTCCTTTGAAATGATTTAATAAGAAACCGCAGCATAGAATTCAACTTCTGAAAGCTTCCCTTCTTTAATTATTTGCTCCTTATGATTGGATGAGAGCCAATGAAGTCTTCATCAATCTGAAAGCTTTTCTAAATTTATTAATTGTGAAATAATCCATTACTTTATTTTTCTTCGCTTTCCTGCACATTCACTTTTTCCGTTCTAACACAGTCGAAGCCATTAACTCTCCATTTTTCAGATTTATATAATTAAATGATAACTATGAAGACAGAATGTTCTTTCGAACTTTAAGCACGTATATGTGCTTTATTATCTGTTACACTTTACTGGTTGTTCTTCTAGATAATGAATGGTATTAAAAAGCATTATACATGTTCAGATCCGAATTCAGTTTGTTACATTTGGCATCATTAATTTGTATTTTTGTGTGACCGTATAGATTAGCAAAAGAAATACGAAGGGCAGTCCATAAAAACACAGAGTAAAAACATACGGTAAAAATAATCATTCTTCCTCAAACTACCTTCTCTTAGATGATATACAAAGATCCAATCGTTTTTTGTAATAACACGGGTGCACTTCACTGTTATTCACTCGCCTATACAATTCTACAGAATTGGTTGACCATTTCTATTATGGGAGTACCATATTTGCTGTCATTATTATTAAGTCAACATAAATTCAGTTCTAATAATTTAGAACGATGAACCAAATATATCTCCAAACATGGCTTACAGCCTGAAGTGGTATTGTTTAGGAACTTGAAGGACAATGTGACCACGAATCTACACCCAAGTGCCAAAGCATTGTCAGTTTTAATGTAAATATCTGATTTAATAATTTTTTTAAAAACTATTATTGCTATTTTGGAAAATATAGTAATTTGCCACTTGTTGTTACAAAATTGTGTACCTTAATTTAATTGCAAGAATGGGTGTTTATATTCTTTAATATTACGGTTAGTTTTTAGGAGTCCCTAAATATTCTTTAAATGTGTTAAACTTATTAAACTATTAAAGTAGATTTTATCATTCAACAATTAAAACTCACCAGTTATTTACACCCTATATTTAAATTTTATTAAAACGAAAAATAAAACTACGCTGGCTACAATATCTTGTATAAACATATCCACAAAAACACTCAGAGCTCTTTAACTCGTAAACATATATATATATATATATATATATATATATATATATATATATATATATATATATATATATATATATATATATATATATATATATATTATATATATATGTATATATATATATATATATATATATAAATATATATAAATATATATATATGTATATATATATATATATATATATATATATATATATATATATATATATATATATATATATATATATATATATATATATATATATATATATATATATATATATATATATATATATATATATATATATATATATATATATATATATATTATATATATATATATATATATATATATATATATATATATATATATATATATATATATATATATATATATATATATATATATATATATATATATATATATATATATATATATATATATATATATGTATATATGTATGTGTGTGTGTGTGTGTGTCTGTATTTGTACGATCCATGCTGTGTAAGGCAATTTTTATTATTTTTTTAATGGTAAAATGTAACTAAAAAGAAATTCTAGACAATTTATTACACTGTTAACAGCTCAAGAATTTATTTATAAGTACAACCTGTCAAATAAATATACACTGTAGACATCCACAAGTTTTCCTCTTTATAAACGTTAGTTTATGTAAACCCTTCTAAGATCTGAAATAAAAAAGAAAGATTCTTTATAAAATAGATGGAATTCTGATAGCCTATGAAGGCTTAAATTAGAAAATTGCATTACAAATTTTAACCATACTTGTATAATTTTAGTTTTTTTAATCTCATCTTAGAATGAATATATAGTAATTTTAAGGCCTCCGTTCTTGATAATAAAAGCGGGGTTATATATAGCACAAAATTTTCAGAATTCTATAATAGTGTTATAAATTTTCGTATACTCAGTAGAAAGTTTAAACAGGAAAACATTTTTCAAAGGTTCCAAGGAAAATTATTTCATTTCAAAGGTTTTTTTTTCAAATGTTTTTCCTCTGAATGAAAATGCATGCAAAACATCATTAAATTTTAATAGAATACGAGATATTGTAGAGATGGAAGAGTATATTTATACATACATAAATTCAGGCATGTGTTTGTGAAAAATAAAAGATATATATATATATATATATATATATATATATATATATATATGTATGAATAATACAAAATATTAACCTATGTATGCATACACATTTAGAATATACAAAATTAATTATATGATGATATTTGTAAAAAGTTCAAATAACATGACTTCCTATTTTTGAAATAATAAATTGAGGTTATTATATAATTGACATATATATGTATTTTACATGCCTTAGTGACAAATATGTCGGATCTTTGGCCTGCTTCATTTCCTGCTGCAATTTCAGAATCTGTATTGAAATTTCTGCAGAGAGCTTCTCCTTCAAGGTCGAAAACAGTCATAAATCACATGGTGTGAGATCTGGACTATAAAGGGGATGTTACATAATTTTAATATTACACCGTTTACCTTAATGTTTTTAAACAGAAGTAGCAATTTACGGATAAAAATTATAGGGGTGTAATGTCCGATTCCATAACAGTTCATGAAGCTTTCTTAGTATGTGTTGTCGCAAAATTTTCAAAACTGAAACGTAATATTCAACATTTAGAGTAGTTTTTGGAGCTACATCATGCTGATAGATAACGTTTTTATGACGAGTTTTATGAGTTTTATGATGAATGTGGGTTCGAATCCACTATGACATGGATGTTAGTAGACGTTCGGAATTGGCTTTAACCCTTTGAGGACCAGCACTTAAATGTTATACGAATCGACCGTTGTGAAAACCGTTGCCTATTACTTAATCTAGTAATTCAATCTAGCATTTAAAAATGAAAATAAAGCTTTCAGATCTCCAATTACGCATACGCGACGCTGGTCTCTCAATATCAACCTTAGATCATCGCGTGGAGGCAACCCTTTACTGATAAGATTGAAATCACTGTGTCGCGTATATGAGACGTTGGTCGCAAAGGGGTTTGCAGTAGGACCCGGTCTCACCAGCCCTCGTATTGAAAAAGTAGACTGCAGCGCTCCAAACCAAAACCAACCAAACCTCGTTTGTCTCAGGAATTTTTGCAGACGGAGGGGGGATAAGAGAGAAACATGTTTGACATGAATTTGGACCATACTCCCCCACCATTCAGTTTATTCAGTTAAAATTTGAAGTCATTCTGAAAAGTGGTTATGTTTTTACAGCATTTTGAAAGTTGAACTTCAATTATAATCACTCTGCATATATAAATACCTTTATCTGTACATTTCACTGTGTGTCGGTTTTAAAATCTATATCAATATATTAAAAAAATATTTTTCTTTTACGAAGGAGCACTTCGATACTAAACAAAAAAAATGTTGTTTCAAAAATACATCATTTGTTAAAACAAGTAGCTCGAATACCGGTCATTTAAACGAATCTGAAACAGATGGTTGTCGCGATTTTTCTTCCGAAATGGAAATGTCAGAATGTGTATTTTTTAGAAAGAAACAATAAGAGGAACAAAAATAATGATTATAGCGTTGAAATGATTGACGATGCAAACATTTTTTATTTTTGTGTGAAAATACACGAGGTTCGATATCTTTTAAAATTATTTTGCTACTTTGTATAGTATTTGGTGTCTTTTCGTATACTCTGCAGAAATAACTAATATTAAAAGTGTCATGTGGTGTCACTCTAAGGATGTTTTGAATTTACAGAAAATAGGAATGATTATAAATATGTCATGTACATATAAAAATATGGAGTTTTCTTAAAAGATAGATGATGTGTTTATACTGTCAATATTATCCCCACTAGTCAGGATTATTTTGAAATTTAAAATAAGTCATGCTCAAAAATATATAATAGATTACGACTTACTGAATACACAATTATGAATAGTATACATCATTATATATGTTGAAGGAAGTGAATTATACTTAAATGTATTTAAATGAATATTAGTAATATAATATAGTTTTCTTGCTAATTGAAGTAAAGTAGTCGGTTTTTTATAATTTCCTGTTCTAATGTTTATATTGCTATAAATTATACTATCACAAGATTAAAATTTCATATGGATGTTTATTTTTTAAATATTATTTTGATGATGTGAGGAATAAAATATTTAAATATCAAAAGAAAGATTATATTTTGAATCAAATTTCAATTGAATAAATATTAAAAGATATGGACCGAAAGAATAAACCTCTACAATATCTTGTTATTATGCAGATCAATCACATTTATAAATGAACCCTTCATTTGTTTAGAAACATTTTTACGATTATTACTTTCCCAATCACCAGAAAAAGTTATGAAAGTGCTTTTTTTGTGCTTTTCTACTTGGCACACATTTCACCTTTTTTATATTTTTTTTTAAGGCTGGGGATTCAAATTATATGCTTGGTTGTTCAGTCATGCTTCATTTTTGAAGAGTAGACTGCCATTTGCATAGATTTGAAATATTCCCTTTCTTATGAATAATTATGAGAATCAATCAGCTGATTTCTTTCTATTGTAAAGATCTAATGCTTTCCTTTAGTTCTCTTTAAAACTGATTGTGAGACTACACATTTCGTTAAAACTATTTATAAAATATTCTTATGATTATTACTACCACAGTCAACACAAACAGTTTTTTGTCTTTTCTTTATTTTGCATTACAGAATTGCTTTACATTATTTTTCAGAAGTAGGCAGCTAATTTATAAGCTTAGTTGTCACGCCATGATTCATTCTTGAAGTATAGTGTGTCATTTTGTCTGCCCTGAGATTTTACAGTCTTATGATTTTTTGTGAGAATCAATTACTCTCCATTGTATAAATTTAAAATTTTACCTTACATTACCTTTCTTTTATTCTGATAGTTGACATTTTCTTAATAAAATTGTATGAAATTCCTACAACCATTATTATTTCAGTCACTAGAGGAAATTCAGAAATGTATTTTCCCCATATTTTTTGAAATACGGATTTCGTTATTTTTTACGGGGAGCTAAATTATATGGTTTGCTGTCATGCCTTGCTTCATTTTTGGAGAGTGAAATGAGTGTCATTTGCGTAGATTTGAAATGGTTTCTTTCTTGTCGATAATTTTGACATTGAATCAATGGATTACGTTCTATTTTAAAGACTTAACATTCTCTTTTAATTTTTGTTAAAATTGAGACTAGACATGTCGTGAAAAATATTTATAAAATGTTCTTATGATTATTACTACCACATTCAACACAAAGTCTTTTGCCTTTTCTTTCTTTTGCGTTACAGAATTGGGTTACATTATTTTTCAGAAGTAGATAGCTAATTTATAAGCTTAGTTGTCATGCCATGCTTTATTATTGAAGCATAGTGTGTCATTTTGTCTGTCCTGAGATTTTACAGTCTTATTATTTGTGAGAATCAATTAATTAATTACTCTCCATTGTATACATTTAAAATTTTGCCCTACCTTTCCTTTCTTTAATTCTGATAGCTGACATGTTCTTAATAAAGTTGTATGAAAATTCGTACAACCATTACTATTTCAGTTACCAGAAGAAATTCAGAAATATATTTTTCCCATATTTTTTCAAACTCAGATTTCATTCTTTTTTACGGAGCTAAATTATAGAGTTGGCTGTCATGTCTTGCTTAATTTTTGGAGAGTGAAGTGTCATTTGCAGGGATTTGAAATGGTTCATTTTCTTGTTGATAATTTTGAGAATCAATCAATGGATTCCATTCTATTTTAAAGACTTAATGCTCTCCTTTAATTCTTGTGAAAATTTATAGTGAGACTGCACATACCGTGAAAAATATTTATAAAATATTCTTATGATTATTACTACCACATTCAACTCACAGTCTTTAGCTTTTTCTTTCTTTTGCATTACAAAATTGCTTTACATTATTTTTCAAAATTAATCAGCTATTTTTAAGCTTAGTTGTCACGCCATATTTCCTTCCTGAAACATAGTTTGTCTGTCCTTAGATTTTACAGTATTATAATTATTTGTGAAAATCAATTAGTTAATTACTCTCCATTGCATAGGTTTAAAATTTTACCTTACATTTCCTTTCCTTTATCCTGATAGTTGACATTTTCTTAATAAAGTTGTATGAAAATTCGTGCAACCATTACTATTTCAGTTACAAGAGGAAATTCAGAAATGTATTTTCCAACATTTTTTCAAACACGGATTTCATTCTTTTTTTTAGGGGAGCTAAATTATAAAGTTGGATGTCATGCCTTGCTTAATTTTTGGAGAGTAAAGTGTCATTTGCATAGATTTCAAATGGTTCATTTCTTGTTGATAATTTTGAGAATCAATCAACGGATTCCTTTCTATTTTAAAGACTTAATGCTCTCCTTTAATTCTCGTTAAAATTGATTGTGAGACTGCACATGTCGTGAAAAATATTTATAAAATGTTCTTATAATTATTACTACCACATTCAACTCAAAGTCTTTAGCTTTTTCTTCCTTTTGAATTACAGAACTTCTTTACATTATTTTTCAAAAGTAAGCAGCTAATTTATAAGCTAATATATATAGTTGTCATGCCATGTTTCATTCTTGAATCATAGTGTGTCAATTCGTCTGTCCTGAGATTTTGCAGTATTATGATTATTTGTGAGTATCAATCAAATAATTACTCTCCGTTGTACAGGTTTAAAATTTTGCCTTATATTAACTTAATTTTCTTCTGATTGTTGATATTTAAAACAAAAGTCGTATAAAGATTTCTACAACTAATGCTATCCCAATCAAAAAAATAAATTAAGAAATGTATTTTCACCAAATTTTTTAAACACAAATTTCATTCATTCTTTTGGGGACGGGGAGCTAAATTATATGGTTTGTTGTCATGCTTCACTTTTGGAGAATAGAGTGTCATTTGCAAAGCTTTGAAATGGTTCCTTTCTTGTGAATAATTTTGAGAAGCAATCAACGGATTCCGTTCCATTTTAAAGACTTAATGCTCCCTTTAGTCCTCCTTAAAACTCATTGTGAGACTACACAATTCGATAAAATATTTATAAAATGTTGTTAAGATTATTACTACCACAGTCAACACAAACATTTTTTGCCTTTTTCCCTATTCGGCAAGAATATCATTACATTATTTTCAGAAGTAAGCAGCTAATCTATCAGATTGGCTGCCATGACATGCTTCATTCTTGAAGCATAGTGTGTCATTTTATCTATTCTGAGATTTACAGTCTTATAATTATTTGTGAGAATCAATCAGTTTCTCTCTATTGTGGAGGCTTGAAAATTTGCCTTACATATCCTTTCTTTTATTTTGATAGTTGACATTTTCTTAATAAAGATATATAAACATTCTTACAATTATTTCAATCTGAGTAACCAGAAGAAATTCAAAAATGTATTTTCCCATATTTTTTAAATACGAATTTCATTCTTTTTTGGGAGGATAAGGAGCTAAATTATATGGTTGGTTGACACACCATGCTTCAATTTTTTAAAGAGTAGAGTGTCATTTGAATATCTCCTAAATTCTTCCTTTTCTACGAATAATTATGAGAATAAATCAGATGATTTCACTGTATGATGAATGCTTAATTCTTTGTATTAATTCATGTTAAAATGTTATTTACGTATTACCCCGTCGACCATATTGGTCAAATCTGAAAAAGTCACTAATAATTGCCCAAATCATCACTTTGACGATGATTTGGAGACTTTGGGGTTTGGAAAAATGGTGAAACAAAAAACATCGAGGAACCTCACAACACCACTTGGGTTGGTATTTACGGAATTTATGTGGTGTCACCTCCATAAAGAAGATGACTCATTTTTCTTAATTTCGATTGGTTTGGTTTGGTTTGGTTTGGAGCGCTACGGTCTACTGTTTTGCACACGAGGGCTAATGAGACCGGGACCTACTGCTTAAAGCCGATTCCGAACGGCTACGAACATCCATGCCATAGTGGGATTCGAACCCACGAACTCCGGTTCCGAAGGCCAGCACCCTAGCCATTCGGCCATCGTTTTCGGCATTCCTTAATTTCGAATGCAATTAAATAGTTTTGGCAGCCAAAATAACCACCGCCAACAGCGCCAACCCCTCAAGCGAAGTACTATTTTTTAAAACATTCAATTTTTAGTTAAAATAATGGAATTAAAAAAAATTAAATCTTGTTTAAATTTTTTTATGTTTAAATTTGGATTTTGGCTTAAATTTGGCTTATGTTTAAATTTTTTCAATAATATATTGGTGGACGGGATAATACGTAAGTATTGTTAAAGTTTATTTTGAGAGTAGGCAATGCAATTAAAAAAATCCTTATACATGTTTTAATATTATTAATTTCCCACCAAACAGAAATCATAAACCGTAATGTATTTTTTGGTCTTTTTTTTTCTTTTTGAAAAAGAATTTCATTATTTCATTTTCCAGTTGCGAGCAGCTAATTTATAAGCCTGGCTGCTGTGCTTCATTACTGAAGCGTTAAGTGTCATTTTCGCTGCCATGGGATGTTTCCATTTCTATGATTAATTATGAGAATCAATCAATTCATTCCTCTTTATTTTAGAGCTTCATTCTTCTCTTTATTTTTACTATAATTTTATTTTGAAGAATGACGTTTCTTTAATAAAGTTCTATAAATAGTTTTACAATTACTACTACTCTACAGTCAGCAGAGATAATTCAAAAATTCATTTTTTACATTTATATTTTAAACACTAATTTCATTCTTATTTAAGAGTGGGGAGCTAAATTACAAGCTAGGTTGTCATGCCATTCTTCATTTTTGAAGAGAAAAGTGTCATTTACACAGCTCTGAAATGTCTTCCTTCCTATGAATAATTATGAGCATCAATCAGTTGATACTATTCATTTATAGAAGCTTAATTCTTTGCCTTAGAACTCGTTAAAATTTATTTTTAACTTAGAAATTTCGTGAAAAATATTTTTAAAACTTTTTTACGATTATTATTATTACTGTCAAAAGAGAAAATACAGGAATTAATATTTATTATTTTTATTTTATACAAGAATTTTAATTTTCAGAGGAAAGGATCTAAACATTAGTTTTCATTTTAAAAAGTAGAGTATTATTTGGACATTCCCGAATTGTTACCGTACCTTTCATTTATAATGAGGTTTAATTAGTTGATATTACTTTAATATAGGAGCTTAAAGTTTTCACTTTATCTGTCATTTAAATTTATTTTGTGAGTACACACTGCTTAACTGAATTCCTTTGAATTCATATCAATCTTTCATTTATGACTCAAAATTTCATCCTTGCAGGACTTTTATGACTCTCAAAATCTTATGAATATTAGATTAGTATTAAGGTATTTTATAAATATTTATGAAAATATACTATGTAGTTATGCTTCTTGACATATTTTTAATTTCATTCATATAAGCATTTTCTATAATTATTTTTGCTATTTTCTTATAACTATTTTCGAAAAATTATAAAATTTTAGAAATTTTTCTTAACTTAAACTTTCTAGTTTGAATTTACTTATTTATAGATAAATTAATAAATAATTAAATTATTATTTATTAGTTTAATTAATTAAAAAACCATTTTTGTCATAAAAATTCTATTCGGTTTTTCTGCTATTGCAGTTAAAACCTTAAATAAAGTACATTTGGCTCATTTTTCTATTTTTATTACTTCGTAAATGAGGATATACCTATGATTATGGCTATTTGTATGATTGGTTGATTTTAGTAGGACAAAATTGCAAACTTTACTTTGTAAAAGGAGTCTGAGTCAGTTTGCTTTTACAAACTACTAAGGTCTGTAGAATTCATAATGTTACTTCTACGAAGCAACTAAATAACTGTATGTAAACTTTCTCTTGCTACTTGTGATTTACATATATTGATTTAACATTTTATGCTGTTTTCCGTCACACAGATTTTACAATCTAGTATAGCAGTCTTTGTTTGAAATTTTATACGAAACGATATCAGTGTCATATATTTCAAATTTAAATGAAATAAATATTTGTTTTTAGTAAAACTAATCCAACCGATCTGTAATTCTTTTTACATCTTTACTGATTTATGGAAGAAATTAATTAGTCAACAGAGGAAGTTATTTCTTATTACATATATTCTCAGTAAAATCAGGTGTGATATCTTATAAGAGAAAGACATCTTTGTTATTTTAATGAACTTGCAAATAATTTTTTTCTGCTTAAATATAAAATTATATTTTCTTTGACAAATTTCATTTAAAAATTTTTTATTTAAAAATATTTAAATAACTAGCATATAGCCCGTCATATGACGAGATCAGTAAAATTTTTAAATTTCCAGAATTGTAAAGTACCCTAATAAGGCTGGTAAAAAATGGTTTGTTTTTTTGGCTGAGAATTATCTGGTACAAGCTATATAATTTGTTTATCTTCATACTCTTCTAAAATCTTCCGATACTGAGAATGCAGTTTAGAATCACGTTGAATTAATTTAGAAAGATAATTCAAAGTTTTCTTAGCTACATTAAATTTATCGTTAAGTTCTTCCCATTTTTTTCCACAGTAATTAATGGAAGTAACGGAATGAAACTATCATTTCCACTACACTCTGAGGATATTTAGAATTTGTTGTTAATACCGGTGATAAAATTTAATTGAAACAAAAAATAATAGATGATTAAATTTAAAATTATCATAATGCTCGTAATCTGTTATTTAAACCAAATATAAAAGAAAAATTATTTACGTAATATCTAAATTCAGCTGTAAAGCATAGGAATATAATGCAGATGATATTTAAGTAATTTAGAATAAGAAATGATTAAATGAGATGGTTAAAGGAATGATGTCTTAATGCTAGAAAAATGTTATTTTTGTCTATTTATTATGTGATTAATTGATGAATTTAATCTCTTGCTCTTAACAAGATGAAAATATGGCTTGAAACAATGACATTAAATGCTAGAAAAGAGGGAAAAGAGTGGATTTCTAATGTTGTGGATCTTAACTCATCAAGAATCCAATACAGATGCCTCTATCCAACTACTTCATAAATTCGAGGACAGACGGACAGATAACTTAGGCTATTATTATAAGAAGGTTGTTCTTATTAAACAAATTTTGAGTGAAATTTTGTTTAATAAGTTTTAATGCTAGAAAAGGGGGAAAGGGGTGGATTTTGGACGTTGCTAACCGTAACTCATCAAGAATCCAATATGGATGCCTCTATTCATTCTAGGTCCAACAGCTTCATAAATTCGAGGACAGGCAACTTAGGCTATTATTATATAGGGGATAGATTAATCTCTTGTTATTATTATTAATAATTTGTATTCCTTATTCCAGAACTGGAAAGTAATTTAAGAGAACATAATATGGCTTTATTCCACATATTTTCTGATGTGTTAGTCTAAACTCAATATTAGTTTTATGTAAAAATAGAAGGTTGTCTTTATTAAACAAAATTTTGTCTTAAATATGAAATTTTTAATTCTTAATTTAAGTTTAGAAATGAAAATAAATTTACTATGTGATTTCAAGAACAAATATGAAATTCTTACACTCCCAAAAGACATTACTGTTAATCACATTATCTCAACTCGTATTTAAATGAAAGCAGACAGAAAATAAAATTTCCGTAACGTTTTTGAAGTACGATTCATTTTTAAAAATCATTTTTGCCCTGACCAATCAAAAGTAAAATTAAATTATGAAACTTTTATGAACAGTTTTTTTTAATCTTATTGAATTAGCTACGTCAGATATTCAAAGCCTTTCAAGAAGTGTCGTTCATTTTTCCACAGAGAATCTCTCGTTTGTTTTATATATCTTTATCGACAAAATAAGAGGAAATATTTCAGTCGACGAAGTAAGTGAAAATTTAAACTATGTCATAAATCTGCATTCGATCATTTATAAAAATACATGGGTAGAAAGAAGATTTATTTTGTATGTAAAATATTTTTCTGATATTATTTAATAGGAATAGGGATACATGGTACGAAACAAAAATTATTTTATTATATTACATTATATATTGTTATTGTTTTGTATTTTACATAACCTTATTTAAAGTATAATTAGTAATCTTAAATCTATTTAGACAGTTAATTGAACTGGAATTTCAAACTTTCAAAAGTATAAAACGGTTATTAATCCCTTATGACTTTTATTCTGAGAAAAATATCTTCGCTTAAAATTTATTTTAAGAAGTTTGAATAAATTATTAACTTAGATTTATAAATCTTTAATCATGTATAACCTGAGGTATTAGGAAATTAATCCTTTTTATGAAATGTTTTCTTAATTTTTAAACTACTCGCTATTTAATTTTTAATAAAGGACTACAAAATATATACCAAATACTCCTAATCTATATTAAAATGAATCTGGGTAACTGTTTAAAAACTTAAATTTGATTTAGATTATTAAAACCCAAATTTAAAGAAGTCTAATTATTCATCTCGTATCGATTATTAAATCAGTATTATGCATGATATCATTTTTGGTTTGTTTTTTGTGTTTGTGTTTTGGTTTGGAGTGTTACGGTCTATTTTTTTTTTGCAACACGAGGGCTAATGAGACCGGGTCCTACAGCTTAAAGTCGATTACGAACGGCTACGAACATCCATGCCACAGTGGGATTCGAATTCAAGAACTCTGTTTCCGAAGGTTAGCTTCCTAACCAATCAGCCATCGTTCGGCAAAGATAACAAGTTATTAAAAACAACTGAAAATTTTATAAAAATTATCTGACTGTAAATTTATGTTAGACATATTTTCTTAGTCATACTTTAAGGTATATGTGCACTGAATTTCATACTTTTAAATTAACAGTTTCGAAACACGTATTGTAATGTTCACTTTTAACAACAAAATAATTTCCTATATAATAGCCTAAGTTATCTCTCCGTCTGTCCTCGAATTTATGAAGCGATTGGACCTGGAATAGATAGAGGCATTCATATTGGATTCTTGATGAGTTAGAGTTAGATGAGTAGAGAGCCAGTAAAATTTGTCTTCTCCTAAACTTTCGATCAGATTCTACAATAAAGTGGTATAAATATGCTTCATATGATAATAAAAAATATTGCAGTCTTTAAAACGTTCGAAATCCACCCTTTCTCCTCTTTTCGAGCGTTTAATGCAATTATTTTAGGCCTTTTTTTCCCCGGTTATGAGCAGGCGTTTAAATTTACCAATTTATTTTTTAATAAATAGGAAAAAATAACATATTTTTTTCTATCATTATGATGTCATTTCTTTAACCATCTCACTTAATCATTTCTTATTTAAAATTATTTAAATATCGTCTGCATTATTTTCCTACCTTTTATCACTGAACTTAGATATTACGTAAATAATTTTCTTTTGTATTCGGCTTAAATAATAAATTAGGTACATATGTGATAATTTTAAATTTAATTATTGATTATTTTTTTGTTGCAAGATAATTTTCAGCCTAAAAAAGTCATTTTTTTACCTGCTCTCAGGGTAATTTACAATGCTAGAAAAATAGAAGTTTTACTGATCTGTCATATGACGGACTATATGATAGTAATCAAATAACAGTAAAACGAATCTATAGTAAAATATAGGAAATAATTATCTTATACATAACTTTCATGTTTTTTTTCTCATAAACGTTTCGAGTCCAGCGTAGGGCAACTATTCGAGAGTATAATATTCATTTTATTAAAAATACATATTTCGAACTTTGATTCAGAAAAGATTCTTGAAGAAGCAGTAATGAGGAACATTAAGATGAAAAGAAAATACCCTTAACATCCAATACTTTATATATTTGATATACTTTTGTCATGTTCTACTTTTAAAAATTTATTTTTGATCATGCTTATGTCAATCTATTTAAATCAAAACCACATATTAAATTATTTCTTGTATATAAATATTAAGAAAATTATGTATATATTAATAAATGTGATAAAAAAATAGATTTTTCTGAATTAAAATATTATTTATAAATGTTTACCTAAAACTAATTAATATAGTTTAGTATATAAAACAAAAGAATTAAAATACATTAATTTAATTTAATATATTAATTAGTGTTTTATGCGATTAACCAAGGTAAAATGATAGAAGTACTTTTGAAAAAAAAAATGCATGTTAAAATAGTATAAATCAAAAAGTAAATATTTTCACTATATGTTTTTTAGTAGGCTTATACTGTCTGGATATTTAAAAAATGCTAATATTTAAGTTGCAGGTTACATTTTCTGATCAGTTTTCTCAAAATTTTAGTCCAATTAAGTAATTTTGGTCACCGATGAGTATTATATTATATGTAAATTTATATGAAAAAAATATAATCATAAGATAATTTATTCCGTTAGAAAATATATTGATACAACAAATAAAGTTTTTTATATAGTATTAAAACAATAAGTTATCCTTATTATCCAATGAAAAAATATAGTTAAAATATTAACTGGTACTAAATGGATAAGATTCTCATCTAAAGAAAATATATAAGCTAAAAATAAATCAGTAAAGGATATTAAAAGTATTCAAGTAATGTTAATTTTAAGTATAGTAAAAGTTATAAATATTTAAAATGAATAAATAACTGTCATGATTGTTCTTTCAAACATTCCTTAAAAACAATCATATGAAAAAAATACACAAATATAAAATAATGGATTGCTTATTAAAGCATACATGCACGTATTCATTTATGTTTTCCATAAATTTTAGCAACTACATTTAGTAAGTACTAATTTTAGTACCATAGTAAAATGACCCCCATATAGTATAAATGTTATTTATATTAAAAATAAGTTAAAATATTAACTGGTATTAAATGGACAAGATTCTCATCTAAAGAAAATATATAAGCTAAAAATAAATCAGTAAAGGATATCAAAATTATTCAAGTAAAGTTAATTTTAAGTATAGTAAAAGTTATAAATATTTAAAAGGAATAAATAATTGTTATGATTGTTCTTTCGAACATTCCTTAAAAAAAAATCATATGAAAAAATACACAAATATAAAATAATGAATTGCTTATTAAAGCATACATGCACATATTCATTTATGTTTTCCATAAATTTTAGTAACTACATTTAGTAAGTACTAATTTTAGTAGCATAGTAAAATGACCCTCATATAGTATAAATATTATTTATATTAAAAATAAGTCATAACCCTATAGAGAATCTCTGTCTATGATGTAAATAATGCGAGAAAGAGTGTGATGAACCTGTTACATTTCGCGTAATAGAAAAGAGAGGCAGCTTTCACGTTTTATCCTATTCTCTAAACGGCAGTGTGAGATATTTTCTGAAAATGACTCCCGTGTGAATCATAAACGCATGCTTTTCACTGTATGTGTAATATCATTTTATCTTCGGGGATGCAGCATATCGAGATTAAAAATAAATGCTCATTATTTTCCTTTTGTCAATGTTGAAAATATATTTTATAAAATGGAATTTCAAATAAAAGAGAAATTGAGTTTTGTTACATTAATATTTTACAATGTTTTAACATCACACATACATAGTTACGCATAGTTAACTGTATGTGCGTGTGTAACTATATGTACAGAGTGTTCCAAAACAACCGCATAAACTCTGCACAGTTAGATTCCTCGTTGGGAATACATGAAAACTGCCCAAAGAAGCGTTCCTGTACGATCCACAGTTTACGAGAAAAATACGAAAAACAAAGTATGACTTCACTTCCGGTGCAAGACAAAACACTTTATTGAACACACATATCTTTAGAAAGTATACCATGCTATCTATAGATAGTAGAGTTACATAGGACAATTTCCAATCAATAATATACGATAATAAATATAAAAACTAAGCAAAATTATAAATATGTTTAATTAGAAACTGTTGAAGCATAATAAAAAGCCGCAGATCGCAAACACCTTTTATTGAAAACACCAAAATAAACAAGAAATACGAGGTACATTGGGCTTTTATAGTTTTAAGAAGATCCTGAGCCCAGCCAATCAAATTTCTGGCACAAACAAAACTAATTAAACACAGCCAATCAAAACACAGCAGGATCAACTAAAGAAAACATCGAACGTCCAAAAAAGCTATTACTTATATACAACAATAATCGGCCAAGTCGTCAAGTATGAGTGCGATTATATATTTCAACAGAAACTTATAGTAATAAAACAGATATAGAGCTTTATACATACTAAAAATATATATCCCTATTATAATTAATATTTTAAATTTAAACCATTACTGATACCACTCTTATTTAAAAAATATTTTTAAGCTTATATTTATTTAAAATAAATTGTTTTAGTAAAACCGACTTTAAAAATTATTCATTTTATATAAAGGAATAAATGAGCTATATTAGAAACTCAAAATGGCACCAATAAATTAAACATTTTTAGAGAAAATTTATAAATTAATGGCTGTTTCTCGCACGTGCAATATTAAATATTCCAAATACAAGATTTACATGTTACGAAGTAGTAGTTTTTGTTTAGTTCTTTTCATGAAATTCGAGGAAATATAAAAGTTTTTTTTTTAATTTGAACATAATTGTATATATATGTATGTACATAGTGTGTGAATGTATTATGAAAGAGAGTACTTATACTGTATGAAAAACTTACACTTATACTGCTATGAAACACATTTACTTTTATTTTTCATAATTAAATATAGTATTATTAAAGTGTATTGGATCTTATCTGCCAGCGTTGAATTATGTTAGATATGAAAATTTTTAATTATCAGTATAATACATACAAAAAAATGTATAAAAGTTTAAAATATTACCAGTAACGGAATGAATTAAACTATTAATTCTATCACTATTATATAAAGTATATTTTTTCTGCTAACGTTTAATTAAATAAATGATTGTGGTAATCTGGACTTTAAATATTACTCATTTTGAGTAAATAAATAAATGATTTAAAAAACGAGAAAATTTAATCATAAATTGAATACTATTTTGAGAGAATATTCATAAATTTGTTCATATATTTTTATTAATTTTGGACGTCCCTTATAATTATCTGGTAAAATATCCCTTTTAAATTCCTAAATATCCTTTAAATTAAATAAAACGGTGTCACCCTCGAGAGAAAAATTCAGCTTTATGTAAAAAAAAGAGGGGAGGGGAGAAGATCTTCCCGATCTGGTTGCATTTTGGAGAACCGCAAAATAGAGACAAGTCCGAAATGACTCCCGTGCGAATCATAAACACATGCTGTTCGCATACTGTAATATCTTTCGATCTCTGGGAATACTGAACATCAAGTTTTAAAATAAGCGTTCATTATTTCTCAGGAGGGTAATTTTAAAAGATACTTCATAAAGTGAAAGGAGAAACGTAAAAGAAATTTAGTTTTATTAGTTTATTATTGCACATCCTAATGTATTTCTTCTATCGTTATATTTATCTGCTTATGTGAATATGTATGTATGTATGTATGTATGTATATATATACACACACACACACATATATATATATATATATATATATATATATATATATATATATATATATATATATATATATATATATATATATATATATATATATATATACCGGGTGGCCATAATTAAACTGACAGTGCTCACAGTGTTCTGTAGCGCGATCTGTTTGCGAGAATGAAGCCACATTTTGTAGGAAGATTAAACAAGACGGGGGAAGAAGGATTCCTCTAAAAAACAAATTAGTACCAAAAGTCACCGCTAGGGGAATATTTAGCGCTGTGTAATAGAAAATAGAGTGTTAACAAATGCATTTTAATACGGAATAAAATTACCTTTTATAATGCACATTTTCTGATTTAGTTCTGAAATATGGCAACATTTTAAAAAAAGCGTAAAATCTACATAAACACCGGTAAAGTCTCGTGATCTGCAATGTCACGTAAGCTCAGCAGAAGTTCTTTATTCA
Organism: Pardosa pseudoannulata; assembly: GCA_032207245.1. NCBI lineage: Eukaryota > Metazoa > Arthropoda > Arachnida > Araneae > Lycosidae > Pardosa > Pardosa pseudoannulata. The sequence goes on from CM063505.1 coordinate 196,765,901, forward strand.
AATTTCACGTAAAATGACGAAAACATGTACCACAGTATACAGTCGAAGCAGTTGCCACGGCGATTGTCGACAGAGGACCAGACAATATTGCTGCCATCTCTGGGGGTCGTGGAGTAGCTCGGAATATGGATGTGCCTTAAAGTACGGTATGGAAAATCTTACGAAAGATTATCAACTTCTATCCTTACAGGATCAACCGTGTACAGGAGTCACTGTTCCCCGAACATGATAAGCAATTGACTTTAGCTTTCATCTTTCTTGCCAGAATGGAGGTGGATGATGCTTGACCGTGGAAAATCTTATGAGGAGACGAGTCCCACTTTTACCTGAATGGAACTGTGAATACCCAGAACTGTCGAATTTGGGATGACAAATTACCACATGCAGTCACAGCAATTCCCTTACATTTACCAAAGGTAATTGTTTGATGTGGTTTCACAGCGGAATTTATCGTAGATCTATTCTTCTATGAGAACATTACCCCTACAGGACCGGAAACCTGCTATGTTACCGGAGAGAAATATCGCCACATGTTGAACAGTTTTGTCAATCGGCACTTCAGCAAAGACAATGACTGGGGGAAATAATTTTCATGTAAGATGGAGCCCCTCCACACGTTGCTTTACGAGTGCAACAGCTACTACGACAGAAATTCACAACAGAAAGAGTCATTAGCCGCTACTTTCCAACTGCATGGCAACTTGGTCGCCTGATCTTACCCCATGCGACTTCTTGTTATGGGGTTATCTTAAGTCCAAGGTCTATCAAAGAGTGGTCCAGAACCTGGATATGTTAAAGGATAACGTATCACGGACTGTACGGGAGATTCCTGTAGACATGTTACTTTCTGCTGTTGTGCATACTGTGCACAGAATGCAACATGTGGTCCACAACAACGGCAGTTACATTGAACATCATTTGAATGCAAAATAAAAGGTAATTTCCGTATTGATTTGCATTTGTTAACACTCTGTTTTCTATTACACAGCACCAAATATTCCCCTAGTGGTGACTTGTGGAACTAATTTCTTTTTTTTTTTTAGCGGAATCCTTCGTCCCCCGTCTTGTTTAATCGTCTTACAAAATGTTTTAATTTATGTTACTGTCAGTTTAATTATGGTCACGGTGTATATATATATATATATTATATAATATATATTATATATATATATATGTAATTCTTTTTTTTTATAAAATTCTTCACAAGGAGATAGTTCAACAGCTAGCATTCATAAAGTCCAAAGATGCAGTCGGGTCTCATATTCAAGAGAACGCAGAAGTCTAATTTAAAACTTTATTCCAGAGCGGCAACACGGCACATCTTGGACAATATACAAAAAAAGCCACAGAGTTCACTCTGCTCTCACACAAGTACATCCAAGAGCGCTGACCACAAGAATTTTTCCCACAACAAAAACAGCTTAATAAGCGAATTGACTGCAATATCAGCAAAACGCGAAAACATGTTCCGCCAACACCTGCGAAACTGCTGTATAGACAGAAACTTTACAGCTTTAGGACAGAAAGGAATGTTAAGTGGAAAATACTTCGTTGATTAAATCATTTAGAGGCTGATAAAGATATTTAGATGAATTAAAATGGAAGAGAGGAGTTTTTTGAAGAAATATTAAAGTTAAATAATTTTGATATATTACATATATACATATATATACATATATATATATATATATATATATATATATATATATATATATATATATATATATATATATATATATATATATATCATATGTATATATATATACATATATATATATATATGTATATATATATATATATATATATATATATGTATATATATATGTATATATATATATATATATATATATATATATATATATATATATATATATATATATATATATATATATATATATATATATATATATATATATATATATATATATATATATATATGTGTGTGTGTGTGTGTGTGTGTGTGTGTGTGTGTGTGGTTGTGTAGCAACAGAATATAGTCAAAATTCGCGATATACTTTGGACTTAAGAACATTTTTTCAAATATCATAAATTTAACTGTGATTTAAATTTTAATAATTAAATTATACTAATTTTTCTTTCATTTCCTCATATTACATTTTTAAGAGAACTTTAAAAGAAATCTATATTGCAGAACTAACACATATGACTATTCTTGAATATATTTATTTCAGTTGATAATTTTGACTAAAAATTTCCACTCTAAATTTTAGTCTTTAAAACCACGGTTCTTTTAAATATTGTGTGATATATTATGCTTTTATATAATTTATGAATTGGAGTATTTTTAATAATCTCAATTTCCAATTTCCGCTAATTTTCCTAAAAGCCCACTCGAGATTGCTGAAGAAATATGATCATTTCTACGGTAATACCTCATTGAGTTTTGACGAAAACCACGGAATTAAATGAGGCGTGAGATGAATAAACTAATGAGGTGTAGGCGTATCCTTGGATATTGATAGCGTCCGTGGATAAAAATGGGTATTTCTAAAAATTAACCCTTAATGCACAGTTTTTTTTAAAAAGGCCGCCCAAAAACAATCAATTTTTTTAATGTGAAAAACACAATTTAGAACGTTGTCTTGCCAAAAAAAAAAAATTACAAAAATACAAAAATATTCAAAATTTTTATTTCATTTTTGGATTTTGACAATACTGCAGAAAGTAGTAAAATATTGTAATATTACACGCACATTGACATCTTTTATCTTTCTTTTTGAATTTCTATTTCAGAATAAACATTATTATCTGAAAAATACTTATTTATACTTTTAAAACATAAATAATAACAATACTAGTATTTATAAAATTAATCAAAATTTTCTTTTGTGTGATATATTTCGAAACAAGGTAGAGATATCAAGGTAGAGCTATAAACAATGAAAAGATAAGTCGTAAGTGATAAATAGAAAAAAAAATATTTTTTATACTTGAATAAGTAAGTGTTATAGCTTACAATTCCATGTAAATGATAAATATCAATAAAACTACTGTTGTTTTTTCTTTCACATTGTTATTTTCAATTCTGGATTGCATTCGAGTATGAAAAATTATAGTAACATAAAGTACAACGTCGCTCAAATTATCTCGAGCGTGCACGTTAAGGGGTTAAAGAAAGTTGTTTAGCATAGGATTGCCATCCCATATGATAAAAAGATGATTTTTGTTGCAGTAAATAATAATTGCTCTTAAGCATTCTTTTTTCACTGTAAACAAATAATTATTTCTTTGTAAACTTTACACAAAAGTTTAACGTTTATGTAAATATACAAAGTATTTATGTAAAATATGTAATGTATATAACGCCACTGTGTGAGCAGCATTTGGTCTTGTTATAGATTAGTTATGCTCCGTGTCTTTCTGAAAAAGGTTTTGCGGGCTTTTTTACTTTTCGATAAAGTATAAAGATTTGTGACAAAATATATGTTAAAAAAACAGAAATATCGGCTTTCTCAAAAAAATTATATATTTAAAACCTATTGAGCCACAAAATAAGCAATTAGCTACAAACAAATAATGCGTAAAATAATTTTTAAAAATAGACAAAATAAATACGTGCTATGTGTCGAGATCTAGAGGGTGACTGACGTTTCCTTCTATAGCCGCTCCACAGTGCGCGTATTGTAAGACTACTTATACAGTCGCACATATTTTAACGTCTTGTATTTGTTTTGAATCTCTGTACATAAAATTCTTTGGAAATTCATCATCTAATCTTAATTCAATCATTGGGAAAATGCAGCATCCAGGCTTTCCCTTGTTCTTTGAAATCTGATTTGTTTTGTTCTCTAACTTTTGAGGTTCAATTTTATAAAACTTAATTCTTAATCTTTTAATTCTTCAATTTTAAATTATGTTCAATTATTTTTTAATTTTTTGTTTGGCTTGATTCCCTTATTTCAATTTTTAATATTTTATTAATTTTGAATCTTAAAATTCATAATTTTCCTTTTTGTGCTGTACATTTTTTTCAATTATTCAGTTTCTGTTTTACATTTTTAAATCTTTAATTTTTAATCAAAATTTGCTGTTTACATTGTTAATTTTTTCTTTCTAAATTTTCTACCTTTTTATTTGTTTTTAAACGTCTTTTGTAATAGTTTTAGGCTTTTTTCTTTTTTAACATGTTTCATCAAAATTGGTTTTTTTATTCAAAATTGTTGCTCCAATGTTGTGTTGTTCTATTCGGTTTTTCAGATGCCAAGTAAATATCCCTTTTCCGTATCTCGAACCTAAAATCCCTAAACTTTATTTTTTTATTTTTTTAGATTAATTTCTTTAATTTGTTGATGCATACTTTACAAGTCTGAGAGAGCTAATTACTAAAAGAAATCTATTTTTATACTCAACTACTAGATCAACTTGATCAATTGTTAAATAAATTCAAAATAATTATATAGAATTAATAAGAATATTTATAATTTAAGAATTATAAACAATTATGTAGAATTGTGTTATAAAGAATATCTAGGATATAATTTGGGTAGAAAACAAGCAAATAATCACAATTAATACTAACGACTTAATATTAAGAATAATTTGAGTTCTAATAGGACTATTATGGATAGTTTAAAGAACTGATGTATCAAAATATTCAGTCATTGTGGCAGATCTGTGCGATGTGTACCACATCTAAGTAAGCATTCTATAAATACTAGCATATAGTCTGTCATATGACGGGATCAGTAAAATTTGCTAACCCTAAGAATTTGTTGTTAATATCAGTGATAAAATTTTCATTGCAACAAAAAAATAATAGAAGATTAAATTTAAAATTATCACATATGTACCTAATTTATTGTTTAAGCAAAATATAAAAGAAAATTATTTACGTAATAGTTAAGTTTATTGATAAAATTTATGAAAATAATGCAGACGATATTTAAATAATTTAAATTAAGAAATGATTAAATGAGGTGGTTAAAGGAATAGCATCATAATGCTAGTAAAAATATAAGATAAATTTATTAACAGATTAAAATAATTGGAGTATGCATTAAATAAAAATATCGAACGTACTTGATAAAATATTTATACAAATTTATAGAATCGAATATGTTTAGGAGAGATAATTTATTCGCTTTGAATTTTGCTAATCTAATTAATAAATGGAGTAAATTAAAGAGTTCGAAATCAGAGCAGATAACTTAGGCATTTACAGAGGATGTTTTTTTATAGTATTTATTTTGTTCAATATTTATTAAAAATTTACTTTAATTAATAATATAATAAATATATTAATATATATATATTTATATTATTTAAAAATATATAAATATTATTCATATATATATATTTTATATTATATATATAAAATTTTATATAAATATATATATAAATATTTATATATTATTATTTTTATAATTATTAATATATTATTATATATATATATTATATTAAAAATATATATTTTATATATTATATATAATATATATATATATATATATATATATATATATATATATATATATATATATATATATATATATATATATTATATATATATATATATATATATATATATATATATATATATAAATATATATATATATTATATATATATATATATATAAATATATATATATATATATATATATATAAATATATATATATATATATATATATATATATATATATATATATATATATATATATATATATATATATATATATATATATATATATATATATATATATATATATATATATATATATATATATATATATATATATATATATATATATATATATATATATATATATATATATATATATATATATATATATATATATATATATATATATATATATATATATATATATATATTATATATATATATATATATATAATATATATGTGTGTGTGTGTGTGTGTGTGTGTGTTGTACAATTTGAATGGCAGATCACATAGAATTATAGCCCCTATTATTTTTATTTGCCCGGCCTTGCTTGGCAAGTAGAAGCCTAATTAGCCTAATTGAATTACTTCAAGCAGTCGTGCCCTTCAGTTAAGAAGAACAGGATGAGTTCGTAGCGAAGCTAATACTTTATTTATTAACTCCTAAAAATTACATCTATACCAGTCAATGGAAAACGAGATAACTTTCCTGAAAAACGTACTGGAACAGG
>CM063505.1:196777050-196779550 GCA_032207245.1 Pardosa pseudoannulata
ATATATATATATATATATATATATATATATATATATATATATATATATATATATATATATATATATATATATATATATATATATATATATATATATATATATATATATATATATATATATATATATAAGCGACCGTATGTGCCTCTGTAAATTTTCAGAGGTACATTTTATTCTTTTACGAAAATAGTAGTTTAAATTATCCTCCTTATATTGAATATATCTCAAGGATTTAAATTATTTCTATATATTTGACTTGTATAATATCTTGGTATAAATAGTAAATTTATAGAACTTTCAATATTATGAAGTGTGTAGAGACAAGCTTTCAATAAATATGCAATTTCTGATCCATTACTAATGTAGAGTAAGACATGGTGCAGAATAATTCATTGCTCACATGTGGTTTAGAATTTGAAAAATTTAGAAACAAATTTCAGTTTTAACATATTAAAATATACCAGTTCTGGAATATCAGTTATAAAGCAGGTGGAAAAAAATCTTTCTTTATGGAAAGAGAGGGAAAATCCATTAAAGGTTTATAATATTTAAATTCTTTAAGATAAAATAGAACAAATCTCGTTAAAATTTTCTATTTATAGATTGCTTTTAGAAACATTTTTAAATAAATTTTTTTACTTAAAAAAACTCTTCATTTTCTCGAGAACATATGACTTCATAGTATGAATTATTGTGGCAGAGAACAAAAATCGTTATCTTTGCATAATGAAACATGGAAAATTTAAGGAAGCGGCCATTTTGTTAGAAAGTCAATGATTTAGAAAAGAAAATTATAGTTGTTCTTCACATTTTATTCAGAGAATTTGAATGCAAATGTTGTACATTTCGAGTGGAGAGAATTTAGCGGTTCTACATTTCTGCCATTTCTTTTCTATAAAGAATAATATTTTATGTTATACATCATGGAAAAATTTCTTTTTTGAAGTAAAAAGATGAGACGATAATAACACATGTATATAAGATATGAGCTGTATTATTCTTATCAAGACCAAATATGTATATGGAATTTAAAGATAATTTATATTCCAGTTATTCAGAAAAAAATGAATATTATTCTTATATGAATACGATTTCTGTATATTTTGAAAAAAATTTTGTAATAAAGACTGTGTAACATAAATAAAATTTAAACAGAAAAGTAATTAAATTTAAATTTTCCTTTAAAAGTATTACTAAAGATCTTTATTTCAAGGAATTGCATGTAAAATATTTTTTGCGTTAAATGAGGAGACATGTTGAAAATAACATAATTTGTATATTTTAATGTTTTCCGAAGAAAGATAATTCAACGTTCAGAAATACATCTAATTATTGTTTAACATACTCATTTTGAGCATTTATAGTAAAATTACATTTTTTAATTTAGTTTTCAAATTTGTTATTTAAATCAGACGTATTTATATACAATGTTTATATATAAAATCAGCATTTTACTAATTATGGGTTTTTATATGGATTGGATTTTTTCGGTACACTCTGTAATCGGTATACTTTCTAATTTGCAAGACTGCAAATTAGATCGGAATCTGAAAGCCGATTTCAAACGATTACGAACATCTATGTCAGCTGTGGTATTCAAAAGATGAACTCTGGTACGGAAGATCAGTACCCTACACATTTGGCCATGCTAGTCATTGGAACGTAGTGAAAAGGGTAATATAAACTTTAAGAGTAGACCTCAAATAGTAGGTCTTGCACTATGAACCCCGAAAAATGTTGACAGTATAAAAATGTTGACAGTAGGACAACAAATCAAAGGAAATAGAAATTCAAAGTGATAGGTTAATGGTATTTAAAAATACAAGTTCGTATTCATTAAGACTCGGATTTAGAAAGTAAATACCCGATAATTAAACACCTATCTTGAAACTTTTACTATAGAACTACTAACACACCAACAATCATATTAATTATAAAAAATAACTATAAACCGAATAAAATTTACTCATATCACATGAAAATCGAGATTGAAGTTTACAGGAAATAGATAATTTTCAGTACCTGTATGGATACCCCACTAGGACACTCGATCGTGTGAATAAAAATTCTGTTACTTGTCAACACATGTTAATACCAAAACATATGTAGATTAATTCCCACTTAATTCTACTACAAAAAATCCCATAACCTTGCTAGTTGTCTATCGATAAAAAATATCTGTGCAACTAAAAAATAATTTATTTTAACGGAATAACAGTTAACTAAATGGTTTTCTTTTCAACAAGTAAATTCTGTTAACATGAACCATTTGCTTAAATTTAAGAGTCCTCAATTACAAATTGTTTCTTTGGGGTTTAAAACCCATTTAAACCAAAATAATTAGTATTGTGTGTTGTTTTTAACTAGCATTAATGTTAGTTATGGTCACTAGAAATTAAAACATTGCAAGTTTCCTTAAATTTTCCAAATCCATGTATACCTGTCTGAACTTTATTATCCTGGCCCTTTTCGAAACATCAAGGTGACGTACAAATAATCAGAA
>CM063505.1:196782050-196792050 GCA_032207245.1 Pardosa pseudoannulata
ATCTATCAATGTCTGTAAGCAGAGATACTCTTTCGGCAATAATTCTTATGGTATCAATTTAAGGATGAAAGTTTTTTCTTTGTCTTTCAATATTTCAAAGTTTTGGGCATCTTATTTCACGCTCGGAGTACTTTATATTGCTCCTGAATGTTTATATGTTGCATGTATTGTAGATTATGCTTATGAAGTAAATGTTGTGGTATTTTGTACATCAATAATTATTTACTCACAAGTCTTTGAAGGATTTTTCAAAAAGGGGTCTAGTATCTTATGGCTTGGGCATAATATCGTCAAGATTTAGTTTATTTTGAAAATTTAACTTAAAAAATTTTTAAACGATTTTTTCTTGACCCTTTTTCTTATATCCTACTGCTTGAAATATTTCCAGAATAACAAAATTATTTTAAAATATTAAAACTTTAATAAATGTCTTTTCAATAATAGCTCATTATTTGATACACGGACAATTATTCTTACGCATATAAACAATTTTTAATGTCCAGGTGAAAAGCAGGAGACTTTATAATTATCTGTTTTGTTTTTATGTGTAAAATGCCATACAGCACCCGTTGAAACAAAGAAGATAATGGTTTCTGTTCAACTATGAAAATTTGCAGCCGGAACATTTAAATGATTCAACAAGCTTTCGGGGAGAGAGTTATATGTTAAAGGCAAGTCTGGAGAAGGCACATTTTTGGAAGTCAGTAAAGAGGTCAACGGCAAAACGAGCGTAGTATGTCCATCTACCTCCCCAAGCGACGAAAATGTGACTGGTGTAGAACTTTTGCAAACAGACCGACTTTTTCGTTGTGAATGTTCGCATGTTAAATATTCTAAAAACTATCGTCCCCGATATTGATTTCAAGGATTTTTAAATTGGAAAAGTGTGCACGAATTTTGGTTGATGACCAAAATTTACATCGAGGTTGAGTCTGTTAAAATGTTATAGAAATGAACAAAAATGATTAATTTTTTCTGAATGTTATGGGTGATGAAACATGGATCTCTAATAACCCTATATTGCTGTCTTTCTACTCGCAGACTTATTTTCTTGTTTTAAAATTCACCCTGAAATAACAATGCTACAGAATAGTACGAACACTAAAAACAGCCTGTGAAATAATTTGACACATACTATATTAACCCATGATTTTCCTAAGTTTTGAATTCCTGAATATATATCGACGTAAGATGACAATAATTTGAAGAATTGTAATGGATAATTATATAGATAAATGATTTTCTAATACTTGTAGACTTCATGATATTCTAAACGGATCATGCATTTATGTCATTTTTCAATAGTAAAGCTTTTATGCTTTAGTATAATGGATCTTTCTGTGTGATTGTTCTTACCAATAACATGACAAATCCCCCCCAAAAAAAAGATAAAAAATGCAATTCTTCAAGCTACCCACTTTGAAGTGTAAAAGTCCTACATATGTGATACACTGTATAGATTTACAGCAGTTGGTAATGTGGAAAATCATTAAATGCGCTCCACATTTAATGATTTTTAAATAACTCTAGTATTATTAAATATTTGGCACTTTTGGCATCAGTTTGGCTTTACAAACAAACTGTTTGCTTCTCTAGAATAAAAAAAATACAGTGTCTTTTTAAAATGGAAATGGTAAGTGTCATCATAAGCCATTTACATGTATGAGTATTCGTATGTGAATACACGTATTTCGTTTTTTTCGAATATGACTGCATTTGAAGGGATATAGTGTATTTCCAGATGAAATGTATTCATCATAGTAGCCTTATTTCATTCAAAACCAATAAAACATTCTGTAATATTTATAATAAGATTTTTCCTAGATCGTCAATTAGGTTCTAACTTTATCAAAATTTTTTTTTGTTATAAGAAGATAAAGTTTTATCTAAATATAAAATATTTACTGAAGAGCTGTGACCTACACATTCGACGTGAATGTTTCTAACCTGAGTAAAATTTGGAATTTTGAATTCAATTTTTACATTTGCGTAAAAATTTCTGATCACACCGTGTTTTAATTGTACTGAAAATATGTCAAATTAGTCATAGAATAGTAAAAGACGGATATAACACTCTCAAATAATTTTTTTCGAATATGACTTTAGTTTATGGAACATACTGTATTTCTAGATGAAATGTATTCTTCATAGTAGCCTTATTTAATTCAAAATTAATAAAACATTTTGCATTATTTATAACAAGATTTTTCCTAGATCATCAATTAGGTTCTAACTTTATAAAAATTGTTTTTGTTATATGAAGGGAACGTTTTATTTAAATATAAAATATTAACTGAAGAGCAGCGCCGTACCCATTCGACTTGTATGTTTGTAACCTGAATAAAATTTAGATTTTTGAGTTCAATTTTTTACAATAGCGTAAAAATTTCTGATCACACCGTTTTTAAATTGTACCGAATTAAATGCCAAATTAGACATCGAATATTTAAGACCGGATGTACCACTCTCAAATAACCGAAATCTTTATATCACATCTTTTAGTAACTTAAATTACAGGTATCAATTCTTAAAGTAACTTTAAATCACTTGACACCCCAATTGCGGTCCTCCCTTATATAACAATAAATAAAATTTTATAATTCCATGATTATATTTTTTTTTATTTTAAAATACGACATGTGACGGGAAATATGATATTTAACTTTTCTTTATAATCGAAATTCAATTCAATTGAATTGTACTCTATATATTTCTTCGAACCTATAAAATATTTTACAATTTAAACTTTTTTGACAGATAAAATTTGAGATTCTATGCTATATATTCTGCTTCCCATTCTTCTAGCAAAATGGTTTTACGATCATTTATTATTTATATGAACTAAAAATTATTGTGTATTCTTTAAGAATTTTCTCTGTCCTAAAGCGTTGTAAAACCATTAAATATTAGAATATACTTATTTCTTTTAGAATTTAGGTATTTAAAAATTGAAGTAGACAGACGACTCTTAAAACCAGTAATATATCTGAAAATAATTATATTAAACAATGGAAATAAAAATTTTTAAATATTAATATGTGATAAAATTATTTTTTGCATATTATACTGACAGCTAAATAAAAATATATACATTATACTTTTTTTCTTGTTTTAACAGAAATCAAATAGAAAAATTACATGTTTTTTTTAGTAGAAGCCATCTATTTTAGGTTATATCCGACTAAAAATATGTAATTTCCTTTAAAATAGTTTAACTTTATTTTAATTAAATGAAAAATATTTATTCAAGTAATCATAATTTAGTACTTGACGTGTGATTAAAACACATACAAAAAAAGTTCCAGACTCGAAGGGTAACTTAACTTTAATAGAATATAACAGTTTAGAATATAACAGTTCTAACAGAACACACCCATCTTTAGAAGAAATACCTTTCCCGTGTAATGAACTATTTTGGATCACTTTGCACAATATTTAACATAGAAATAATAAAAGAAAAGAAGTACATTGTTGATTATTTTGGATGACAGTTGTTGTCATTATGAGATTTTGCTCAGGCTGACACACCAGTATTTAACTGGTTTGATTTCTGTAGTTCACATTTCACAAATTGCTAGCAAGTAGATAGAATCATCATATATAAAGTGATAGTGAGAAAGCAGACAGAAATTTCCTCCCCAAAATCTGTATTTTTAAAATTTGATGAATTTTAACTTTTGAGATAGAGTGATACTTATGCAGAATTTATCATATCCATATCCAATTAAGAACAGAATGATTATCATATTATGGGATACATTCATTCTTTATAATAACTTTAAATGGTTTTTTAAACAAATTGTATTTTGTGAATATTTTTTAATTATCCAGAATTAATAAAATGTTAAAATCTTATAAAGTTTAAAAATTACGAAAAAGCAGTTAATACCCCATTTTACATGAAGAAACCATTGATCTCTCCTTTGATAACTAAAAATTGTCTGTTTAAAAGATCTCTAATAACGTCAGTCTGAACCAAAGTATTTAGTCAGTTACAAATTTTACGCTATAACAGTAGAAATCCAATCAATTTTTATTGGGCATATGAATATTAAAAAAAAATCCGTTTCGTTTTCAACGCTTACTTGCAGGTAAAAGTGCTATATAGCCTTTAGTCTCAATGATTTTATATTTCAATAATTTTTCATGTAAAATGAATATGTCAGATAAAATTACATAATAACACGTGGAAGGATATAGTGTTGTAATGTACTTACAACACAAACACCAGTGTTCGTTCTCAAAGTGGAAACACAGTAGAGTATACGCTATGGAATTAAAGGAAAATACCTAATATTCAAACTAAAACATTTATTATGGACAATATTTACAAACTAATACATCACGTTCTTAGTATTTAACACATTTGGTTTTTCTATTCATCAAAAGTCTTGAAATAGTATTCCTTATCAAAAGATTATGAGACCAGGTAATAATTACGGATATTATTAAGTTTATCTCTAGTAATTACAGGGGAGCAGGATGGGGCTGTCAACAGGCTGGACCTCGGTGAGGACATACGGGCGTAAAGGACGTCGGTACTGGAGTAGCGGCCGTTATTTTGCTGGGCGTCTATACTGGCGTCGATCATAAGCATGCAGGTTCAGGAATAGATTGCTGGCCCTGGCTTTCTCAAGGGATCTGGATGTCCATCAACTCTTGAACCCCGACATCGACTCCTATTTTTTCCAACTTTCTTTCACAACTTCTCACCTCGGTTCAACGCCCCTTTTTTATCCTTGCCAATTACATGTTGGTAAAATTTTCCTACATCTGCACCCCTTCGGGTGCAGATGTAGGAAAATTGTTTGTTTAGACCCCGCCCCCATATCTCACGGCTACATCTCTGTCTGGGCTTGACCGTTAGACTTGTGCCACTCCGTGATCTATAACTTCTCCTCAGGAGTACCCACTAAAACACGAAATTAAGAACTGCACCTAAATTCTTCTTGGAAATTTATTCCACAGCTGTGCATGCACGTGCTGACCATCGTCGGAAAGTACATGAGGAAATCATTGGTACAATGAGGAAATCATTGTAAATTAGATAATTCCACATATAGTTAAAACAAAAAATAAATCTTGAAACTTTTACTATAGAGCTACTAATACATCAACAATCATATTAGTCATAAAAAATAACTATAAAACGAATAAAATTTAGGCATACCACATGAAAGTCGAGATTGAAGTTAACACGAAATAGATAATTTTCAGTACCTATATGGATACCCCACTAGGTGACTTGATCGTGTGAATAAAAATTCTGTAACATGTCAACACATGTTAATACCAAAACATATGTAGATCAATTCCCACTTAATTCTACTATAAAAAATCCCATAATCTTGCTAGTTGTCTATCGATGAAAAATATCTGTGCAACTAAAAAATAATTTATTTTAACGGAATAACAGTTAACTAAATGGCTTTCTTTTCAACAAATAAATTCTGTTAACATGAACCATTTGCTCAAATTTAAGAGTTCTAAATTACGAATTGTTTTTTAGGGTTTAAAACCCATTTAAACCAAAATAATTTGTATTGTGTGTTGTTTTTAATTAGCAATAATGTTAGTTATGGTCACTAGAAATGAAAACATTACAAGTATTACATCTCTGTCTGGGCTTGACCGTTAGACTTGTGCCACTCCGTGATCTATAACTTCTTATCAGGTGTACCAACTAAAACACGAAGTTAAGAACTGCACCTAAATTCTTCTTGGAAATTTATTCCACAGCTGTGCATGTACGTGCTGACCATCGTCGGAAAGTACATGAGGATATCATTGGTACAATGAGGAAATCATTGGAAATTAGATAATTCCACATATAGTTAAAACAAAAAATAAATCTTATCATAACCACGAAACACCAAATGGAGGCTGAAGTTTTAAAAATGAAGTAAACATAAACTAAATAAAAAATAAGGTGGAATCAAAAAGAAAAGGGTACAGGCTGTTATATTAAAGATAAAAACTAAATTAAAATATAAAATAAAAATAAAGACAAATTGCCAGACTTACAAAAGTTATTATACCAGTTGTTAAATTTCAAGATAATCTATAAACAAAAAACAGAAGAGACATAATAAAAAATATGCAAAAAATATAAAAAATACAAATAAATAAACTCTGTAATTACACGTATATATTTGTGTTTAAATAAATCAGTGCTTCAGGTCTTAAATATGTAGAATTTGTAAAGGTAATATTATGTAATGAATTTGTAAAAAACTATTAATAAAACTACTTTTTAATGTATTTAAAAATAAAATAAATTGGGTAATTATAACGTTATTTTCTTTTATGACTTTATACATATTTATGAGATTATCATAGTTGTTACTGATTAAGTTACCTTTACTTTTAAAGGCCTAATTATAAAGATTAGAACACCAAAAGGAAATTTATATTTCTAAAATTAAAGTTCTTTCTTACATCATAAACTTTAGTTTCTATATTATTATCAACAATTTTAATATTTGAATCAAGGTAATTAGTTTTAATGCAATATATATTACTAATTTTTAATAAAGATAATTTGGATGGAAGGAAAGAACAGGAGTTAATTTAAAATTTTTAACAAAAATAAATAGATCGTCTATTTATCTGAATAAATAATATGTCTTTTCATCATTATATTTTTCATTGTATAAATTTTTATAGTAATGTAAATAAATTTTAGTTACATAGTTGCTTAAAGTATCCTCTTGCTGTAAATCTTTACATATTTTGAATACGAGTTCCAGAATTTATATAATTTCCTTTTAATACAAAATTAATTAAAAGTACAAATTTTTCAGATGGAATAACGCTTGCATAGGGAATAAAAAATCAATTAAATATTTTACATCTACATTTTAAATTCCAACTCATATCCAAAAACTGAATGCCCATAATTATTTCCAACGAAATTAATAATCTTCTTACTACGATTTAATGAGGTGATTATCAACCTTTTTTAAGCTACCGCCCTCCTACGGGGACGAAATGTGTTGAATTCCCCCTATGAAGCCAAAATGTGTTCAACGCCCTATTTTGTAAAAATACAGTAATTTAAAGTGATTCAGATTGAAACAAAAGCCAGAATCATTATGTATGAGATGAACCCTGCTGCGTGAAATTGCCCTATATATTAATTATCAATAAATTAAACTCTATTTGTAATATTGAGTTATAAGTATCTGTTATAGACTAAAACTTCCCTCATAAAAATTGCTAATTTTTTTCTTTTAAATAGATTTTTCATGAAGTTCAGATGCGGTTATGTGATCTCTGTATGTAAAACCTAGTAACAGATTTAAATTTCCTTGTTTGATTTACTTAAAAAGTATTTTTGCTTGTGAAAAATGATACCACATATAGATATAAATGACTAAAGTTTGTAACTTTCATAATCAGATTATCCCCTGTATAATAATATCCTTACTTATGTGTCCTTCTGTCTCTGATTGTATGAAGCGGTTGGACCCGGAATGGATAGGGGCATCCATATTGCAATCTTGATGAGTTAGGGTTAGCAGAATTCAAAGCGAGTCTTTAAAACGTTCGAAATCTACCTCTTCCCTCCTTTTCGAGCTTTTAATGCCATTATTTCCTTATTTTCTCCAGTTAAGAGAAGGTGATTAAATTTATCAATTTATCACATGATAAATAGTCAAAAATAGAATTTTTTCAAGCATTATGACGTCATTCCTTTAACCATCTCATTTAATCCTTTCTTATTTTAAATTATTTAAATATCGTCTGCAATATTTTCACACTTTTTACCACTGAATTTAGATATAACGATTTTCTTTTATGTTTGGCTTAAATAATAGATTAGGTACACATGTGACAATTTTAAATTTAATCATCGATTATTTTTTTTGCGATGAAAATTTTATCACCGGTATTAGCAACAAATTGTATCTACCTCCAGGGTGTAGTGGAAATGATTGTTTCATTATTTTATTTCTATTAATTACTGTGGCAAAAACATTGGGAAGAACTTAACGATAATTTCTACGTAACTAAGAAGACTTATGTTTCTAAATGAATTCAACGTCATTCTATACTGCATTCACAGTATCCGGATATTTTAGAGTAGAATGAAGATAAGCAAATTATTGAGCGTGTACCTGATAATTATCAGCCAAAAAAAACGAACTTTTTCTGCCTCATAAGGTACTTTACAATTCTGGAATATTAAAAATTTTACTGATTCCGTCATATGACGGACTGTATGCTAGTTCATGATAATAAAGCAGTATTTTATCTACATTGCATAACTGTTTGTAAGTCCTTTATACTTCACTTAACGAAATGAGAAGTAGTTTCAAATGACGTCAAAATGTCAAATTTGTTAATCATATATTATTTTGAATTATTTAAATATCTTCTGCATTATTTTCCTATGTTTTATCTCTGAACTTAGATATTACGTAAATCATTTTCTTTTATTTTTGGCTTAAATAATAGATTAGGTTCATATATGATAATTTTAAATTTACTCATCGATTTTTTTTATTGCAATGGAAATTTTATCACCGGTGTTAACAACAAATTCTTTTCATAAAAATCTAGGAGTCTGTTTCGCTTACTAATAAATAGCTAGCTTTAAGTTATATATCTTTGAAAAGTAAGAAGTTTGTGTATTTGTTTTTTATACATAACCACACGGTTTGACTAAATGTATTCAACGTAATTCTAAACTGCTTTCATAGAATCAGGAATATAATTAATATCAGGAATTAATATTATTACACTTTATATATCTTATCTCAACTTTTTTAAGTAGTTATCAATAATTCTGAACAATTTTTATAGGTTGTTTAGGTGACAAGAAGGACATATTTGGGCATATTTCAGTCCGAGAAAGCAATGGCGAAACACCTGTGTATAGTCGATGTATGTTTTGAGAATTTTATAAGATTTCGTATAAAGATGTATGAAAATAAAAGCTGAGCTGTAACAGCAATACGTATAGACCAAAGCAGCATTCATTCTCATCATAATCTGTGAACAGAAACTGAATTCCAATAGAAGGTAAGGAACAATATTTTTAATTATTTTTGTTTTAAATAATTTTTGAGTCTGCATGTAAATCTGCAGTTATAAGCTAATGATAATACTAATGTACTTCATGGATTTAATCTAAACTATTAAGTTTTTTTGTTTAAATCTCTACTGTAAAATTTTGTTGTAAATTGTAAAATTTTGTTTTATTGGAGAGCTTTTTTAACTGGAACTGGTTGTCTATCAAATCAAGAAGTGAAATGAACTAGCTGCATCGCTAAGTTTATTTTACTAGTGTATTAGTCTAAGCGATTAATATTGTTGTTTAAAAGTGTGAAACAGTTGTAAAAGTTTTACAATTACTAGATAATATTGAATTATTGGCATGGATGTAATTTTTGCAATCTTTTCTTTCAGGTTAAAGTATTTGCTGCTGTTTTTGGACTCCTTAAAGAAATCAAAGTGAAAAATGTCGCATTTCAAACAAAACTTGAGTTTATTTTTTTTTAAAAAATATTGTTCATTATTTTTGTGGGAATAACATAAAGCTAATGAAAAATGAAAAGCAATATTCAGGAATAAACATAAAACTAAAGTAAATTTAAAATTGCTCGAAATTGAATATTAACCCCTTGCCTGATTCGCACGTACACCATAGGGCTCGGGTACTGTGCCTTTCATGTTTTGCCCTACTGACAATCTGATTCCTTTGTCGTTCTCACTGCTTTGCCCGTACCTTTTGTATATTTAATGTCAAATAAGCCGTATCGATGTCCACAGGATGTTCAGTTTTCGATGTGTATTCTCTTTGGGTTTAAAAGCACGGGCTTTCTGATAGGTTTTGCATTATTACGCGAGTTTGTATCTTTGAGTTTTTGGCTTGACTTTGGCTTGTTTAACGGAGACTAACCGAGAAAAACTTTAGTGGCAATTCCATCTACAGACAAAAACAAAACCTGCAAACCACTGCTATGTGTGTTCACTGAAAAAAATGACGGGCAAA
>CM063505.1:196797050-196812050 GCA_032207245.1 Pardosa pseudoannulata
ATAATGGTTCAGAGTTTGGAAACGGTACGATTAATGAATTGCTACACAAAGCTTAATAAAAGCAGGAATAACTGCTTAAAGATGATGCCGTATGCTACAGATTTTAATTCTTTCAGCATAATTAAGACATGTTGAAAAATCTGCAAAAACTAAGTGGGTAGTTATACCACTAACCCTCGGCATTATATGGAGTCTTCCGCACACTAGAGAATACTAATTGGAAAAAGGATTTCTCAATCTAAAAAACTTTGTATATATTCTGTTTTTCCAAACCAATCTACTACATTCATATAATATTTGTGCAGATTTCGATGCGGAAAATTTTACCTAACTATTTACTACTGAAGCAAATGATTGTTAATCCCACTTAAAGGTTTACAGTCTATCGTACTGTCATATTTTTAAATAGTTACATATTCGTCAAAATCTTGAAATCTCTTTAAAAAATAAACCGTTTTTCTAAAAAATGCTAAGGTTGGAGATTAAGCAAATTGCTTCTCAATTGTTTTCAGTTTATTGTGCTTTATGATAAACACATAAATCATTTGACCGGAATGTGTAAAGATTGTCGAAACGTACTTATGATCACAATTATTTTTATACTCAAAGACTCTCACTTCATGAAATCTAGTACATCATTCAAAATATAACGGAAACAAATCCGTTCGGGAAGACACTAAATGAACTTCCCTAACGTGAACAGATGGGAGTCTGTTGTTATTTTCCGCCCGATTGCAGGACATGACTGTCTCTCTGATTATCAATCACGTGTAGGAATTTTGGATGAGCCGTGTTGCCAACTCCATAGATATGGAACAATGGATAGCAGTCATAAGCAGTATTTCTCACAAGGGTAGAGAAACTTCAAGAAATCGGAGATCTTTAAAATTTTTGAAGCGATAACTTTCGTCACATCATTTTGATTTCCATGCCGCTATTTTTGCTTTGCGTTACACTTTCAAAACTTGAGGAAAAAACAAATACCTTTTTCTTAGAAACTAAAACTACCAAATATAATTCGAAAAACATGCACAAAGAATAGATGTACATGATTCCATTCGTGCATTTTTAATATATTTTGAAAGATACCAATTTGAACTTTTTGAAATTTTTGAAACAAAAATACATTCTGAGTTAAATGAACTTTAGATTTGATTAAAGAACATGTCATACACAATCAATGTAATCTGTATAAAACATTGTGGTTTTGATTAAATGATATTGAAAGATCGTAAGTATTTTTTGTGTTTAAAAAAAAAGAATTAGCTTTAAGAATTTTGTATCCTAGATGAAGATTTTGTAAGTTTTGAATTTAAAGCCATAACATAAAAGTAAAATAACAACACTTTTCTTAGATCTTTCCAGAAATCATTATATGCTTATAGAAATATTAAAACTTTTAACTAAACGACATATTGAATTGCATATGGTTTAATTCATTACGGATCGAATATACACATTTTCCCCTACATGTCATTACTGCAATAAATAAACGCTTTGACAAAATAGAATGTTATTCTTATTTTGGGAAATGAAATAGAATGAAAAAAATAGGTCTCCAGTTTTTGTAACTCAAGGCTAATAGCTGTCAGTGAAATTCTTTATGCTTAACTACGCATGCGAAAATTAGTATTAAGGTTTCTTTTTTCTGAAATTTTGAATAAGAAGTCCTAGTATTTTTAGCTACCGTTACAGAAGAGAGGTAGGAAAAGGCTGACTATATATTTTTCCCACTGTCCAAAAGCGAATCAAAAGATTATCTTTTTATAGTTTTTTCTTTGTTATCGATTAGGGGAAATAACTTTTGTAACCAAAGGAAGGAAAAATCGGAAATAATATATCTGCTACAAATTTCTTTTTCTTTTCTTTTTAGCACAAAATATACGGGATCAACATTTATAGATTACTTTTTGTCACTATGTGCAAGCTAAAAAAATGTATACTCATGTATAGGAATTTTATTACTTGAACTCGTACTTAAATTATGTAGTAATAAAGTAAAAAATTCACTGCTGGCATTGCTGAAAGTTTAATTTATGTAACACCTATGCGCGCACCCACCCACACAAATATATATATGCAGAAAGGGAGTGAGGGAACTATACACACACACACACACACATATATATACATAAATATCTATATACATATATTATTTTTATAAATATTAATTGCAATATTAATAGGGTTGACCTGAATTTACAACTAAATGCTGTTAACCATTATTTGATGGAATCAATAATTCAGATGAATTATAGTTTTCCTTGGTTTAACAGCGAAATCACCTGGTAAAATCTTATCTCTTTTAAAATTTTTAATATTATTTACAATATATTTTATTAACAGGTCAAGATAGTAATCGACAGTAGTTTAATCTATAATTTTTTGCCCTTAAAAATATACTTGTTTAAACTTGCTTAACATTAAAAAGGCAGAAATTCGATTTTATGACTTTGATTCGATTATGATTATTATTCGATTTTTTTCTCAATTAAGACTCATAATAAAAATGTCTACAAAAAAAAACGCTTATAAATTGTTTAGCTATTTATTCATTATACTATTTTAGTGATGATTTAATCATTGTTCTCCGATTGTATATTTAATTTTTAAACAAAATTTTATTTTCACATCTTACAAGGGAATAGTTTATTAGTTAAACTAGGATCCAAATTCCCCACAAGATGTATAAAATATTATTTACGAGTTATCAATTTTTAAGTTTTATAAATAAACATTTATATTTTAACTTCTTTAAATCCCAAAGAATTCTTTAAAGAGTTTGCATGTATTCATCCAATATATGGAAAGAAAGTATAAAAAATTAAAAATCCTTTTACTTTTTCCCAGTGTTGTTGATTCAGATTGAGTTGTATACTATGTTAATAATTTTTAACACAAGTTGTTTTAATCATTATGAACAAAAGAAAAAAACTTGTCTCTTTCTTGGAGCTCTAATCTCTTAAGCTATAGACCTATTATTTGATCTTTATAGCCTTTTATTGAGTATTTCATACACTGTTTTCTCTAGATTGTTTCCAAGTCCTGCGGCATAAAAATTGTAGACCAGGTACAAGAATTGAATTCGTGATGAGAATATAATGAAATGCATATAGATACGTTTGTGTTCTGTGAATGGGATACATTACAAAAAAATAATGTTGAATATAAACGTAAAGTTATGAAATTTTGTATAGACAAAGATTAATTTATAGTTAAATAAATACCATTAAAAAAATAAAATTCAGATAAATAAAAAATGAGTTACTGTATATTGTTTGTGATTTTGAATTAATCTTTTATTGTTTAAATTTTATATATTCTTTTAATTTGGTTATAATATTGCTTATAAATATTTTTGAAGATATTTTCTTTCAGTATTTAATTGTTTGATAGCTAATTTAAAGTAACAGCAATGTATCTAAACATTGAAATATTCTTAAATGTTTAGGTTTTTAAAATTTAAAATGAAATGTATTGATATAAATGACACTTAAAGTTGATTTGAAGAATTAATTTTATTGTATGCTAAGGAAATTTCATAAAATTTGTTTAAATTTAATAGATCTTTTAGGTTTAATTTTTTTATTTTTTCATACGGTCTTCAATTTCAACTTTTTAAATATTCTTAAAGACGTTTGCTATCAGTATTGCAGGGATTGATAGTTATAACTGAAAGTAATGATAAAAATATTTAAAAATTGGCATTATCCAAAAGTTAATTTTGTAAAAATTTAAATCATGTTGTATTGATCTAAATGAAACTTAAAATGGATACACAGATTTGTTTTCATTTATATTTGGAAGTTTTAGTAAGAGTTTTGTTAGAATATTTAAAGAGTTAATCTAAAAAAAACAAATAAACAATTAAAAAAATAATGGGATTAATTTAGTTATAAATTATATGTATATGTGTTTGAAATTTCACAAATATTTGTTAATAAATTAAAAAATATTTTGTAAGGTCATTACCTTCCTTAAAAATAAACTACCATATCAACACTTTTTGCACGAAATTTCTTTTAACACTAAACATACAAATAACCGGTAAAATGACAGGTAATGTGTATGCAAAAAATGCAATGGTTAATGAAATAAAATAGAAATACAAAATAGATATATATTAAGTAAATAAAATAAAAAATAACATAAAATAATATGAAATAAATTATAGTAAACAAAATAAAATAAAATAGTATGAAATAAAAAAAAATAAAAAAATAAAAGAAATACATATGTATTAAGTATTAGTATGTTTAGTGTTAGCCAAATATGTACAGTAAAAATAATTTCAAACTTGTACTGTTAATTCAACTATACTATATACTATGGTACTAATTTTCAATATACGTTGTTTTACTGATTATGCAAAGCGAGGAAAAAACGTATGTTTGTGATGAGACAAAGTAACTTCAATGATATAAGATGAGATAATTTCAATTTCGAGCTGTTGAATATGTAAAAGTTTGGAATTAATTTCGAATAACTGAACTATTATTCAGCAAGTCTGTCCGCAATATGGAAATTCGTTTCTCCTCTTTTTGATGAATGTTTGCTAAAGAAAAGAATTTTCGTTTCCAATTTTCTCCATTTGGACTTAGTTCAAAGAACTTTTTTTTGTATTTTTGGAAAGAAAGAGATTCTTTTTATGTGGTTCACGAACCATTGGTAGAAATTAAAATCCACTTGATGTTTAAATTTACTTTAAGGAATAAAATGAAACTCGTCTCTGAAATTTGTGAAATACTAAATTTCTTGAAAAAAATATTGCTCAGTACATTTCAATCAAATTTCAGGACACAAGTAAAATAAAGTAAAAAATAGTATTGCATCTGCTATGAGAAATAAATTACAAGTAAATAAAAATTAAAGGATATTTAAATTTCACCATATAAATAGGAAAAGTATATCTAAGAAGAAAGGATTCATTTTCATTGAAACTTACGGAACTGTATGTAATTAAATAACAATAAATATGCCTCATAAGGTATAAAAAGCCATATTTCTTTGTACTGGAAAAAAGGACTTTTCACCAATCATATGGGATGTAGAGTATATTTTTTTGTTCCCAGAGATTACTTAGCAATGTAACTCTACTGCTGTCTTGTTGAGGGATACAACTAACTTATATCAGGCATATATATTGTATTGGATATCTCTAACTCAAGTAGATACCAGAATATTTTCCTTTTTATTAAAAGTCATAGAAAAGGTGATTACATCTTACACAGACAAACATTATAACTTGCAGACAAACCTGATGATTTTGGAAAAGGCTATCTTGAGATGCGGGTGATCACGTGGATAATTTGTCACGAGAGACATCACACGGGAGCTATTCTTCTGAACTGCTTTTGCCAGACCCTATAGGTCAGAGTTTCTGCGATGCATGAAAGTAATGAGATTATCAGGAATTTTCACACGATAATGAGGACTGAAGATACTAAAGCGGTCTTTTCATGTCTTGTAAAATATTCGTGGTAGAAAATGTGCGCAGAACAGCTTATAAATAGTAAAAATTCACAATTCTTGTCTTTTTTTGTGGGGGGACACATGACAGCTGGTTTAGAAAGTTATCCACAACTTCATATCTTATTAAAAATCTCAGTGACGAGTAAATGGGTAAATATGTAATATTTCTTTCACCGTAAGATATTTTAAAGTTGAAGCTGTCATAAAAGCGAATGTTTGCTCTGGTTGCAGAAGAACCAATGATACTGCTGTTCGCAATATAATGTATGTATATTTTGTATTTGTACAAAATACTATATTTGGATACAGTCCCTCATCGTTTTGCTTCCTTTTGGGAAGAACGGATTTCGAGCTTATTCTATCGGCGATCACTTTCAGAATGTTCAAGATGAGATTTGGAACTTTCACAAAAGTTGCTCTATACATTTAGCTAATAAATTAGGCACATTATGTTTTTCTTCAATTTGATGATGGTCCCCTATGGGATTTCGGGAAAAATTCTTTGCTGAAATATATGACGTTTACCATTCTGTTTATACTCCTGAAGTTTCAGGGTAATTCCTCGTGTATTTTTTTAGGTATTCAAAAAATATCTAAAATCGCAAGTGACCGGTCATCATTGGTAATATAGTGTATGTGCATATGCTAATCAACTGATTTCGTCACGGACACTGGCCGGCAATCTATATAGACGATCTCTGTAAGGTGTTCTCAGCCATCTTAGTTTATCTGAAAATTTATAAAAAAGTAGCCCTAATTTTTATTGTTGGGGACTAAACTAAAAAAAATCCAAGTTTATGTCGTACCTCTAGTCATTATTTTACTACAACTTCCGAAATCAGAAAATAAAAGAATGAGATCATTAACACTACATGTTATTGCTAAAAACCGTAAAATCAGAACGGCTTTTAGTTCATGCTCAATTAGTTAGAACCCATAGAACCAATAAAAACTTAATTCTCTAGAGAGACAAGATACTTTTTTTAGCCAGTTTCATAAATTCAGTAATTTTGTAGTCTATTTTGGAAGCCAGATTCTTACTTTTTTTGTAATGCCAGGACTAAAGGTTTGGGGGAATCTCATTGATCCCAAGAGTTAACTATAAAAATAAATATTAATATAAGCAGGATAGGATTTTATCCATAGAAAAGCAGAGGCAATTGTGCTCTCCGACTAAGGCTCGTTCTATCCTCAGAATATAAAATAAAGTTAAAAATTATTTAACTTTAACTTTATATAAAATAAAGTTAAAGTTAAAGTTAAAGTTTTTCAGCAAATTTTGTAAATTCAGTAATTTTGTAGTCTATTTTGGGCACCAGATTCTTACTTTGTTTGCAATGCCAGGACTAAAGGTTTGGGAGAATCTCATTGATACCAAGAGTTTACCCTAAATATAAATGTTAATATAAGCAGGAAAGGATTTTATCCATGGAAAAGCGGAAGCAATTGTGCTCTCCGAGTAAGGCTCGTTCTATCCCCAAGATGTAAAATAAAGTTAAAAAATATTATAAAATTATTAAATTAAAATTATATATATATACATATATAGTTTATGCATACAAACAAATAAGTATATATTTCCTTTGTGTCGAAAGTAAATATTTCTAGACGGGAAAAGCCTGTCAAATATAAAATTACTTTATAGCCTAGCTGTTGCTTATAATAATGAACTTCTTAACGAGATGCATAGTTGCATTCGAAACTGCCGGGCAACACTGTCGTTTGATTAAGAACGAAATTTAGTGTTAAACTCACGAAAGCAATTAATAAAGCCCTAGGTAGGATAAAGTGACATCATTATATTTTAAAATTGGGTATATACTTTGAAATCTGTTTGCAGAGGAATTCAATAAGAATGGAAATAGAAAACGGATTCGAACGTTTAAAATGAATTTAGTTGTAAACAGAATTATTTTCAAGTTATATAATTACAAGTTTTCTAAACTTTTTGCGTTTCAAAAGTTAATTTAAAATTTAATTATTGTTACTTATAAAATATAACCTCTTTTTATAAAAAAATATAGGATATTTTATTTATATGTATGTATCTTTCATTTATAAAACTATGTTGTTTAGCAATATAATTTAAAATTTCTTTATTGTTAAGCTAATATTAAATACTAGTTTAGCATTTTAATGATAACACTGAAATGGTGAAAAATTACTACTTTATATATTCTTATAAAGAAAAAACAGCATATTAAGAAATAAGCTGCATAAATAATGAATATACTTAAGATGCAATTTAAAAATAATAAGTTTGATTGTAATACGGAATCGCTGGTAAATAAAAAACTGTCCATAATTTTATATTTTCAATTGATGTTGATTAATAAAGTATTAAAAATAATCTCTTATTTTTACCTTTACATATTTTACGAAAAGTATTTATGAAGCCTTTATCTGAATACCGTTGGTAAAAATATGGACAGATTTTCAACAAGTTTTTTATCCAGAAACTATGGAAAAGAAATTTACACTTAGGAGAGAAAAAGAAGTATAAATTCCAGGCTTAATAATGTGGTTAACAAGGAGCTTCAGTCCGTTATTTGCTATGGATACTAACGGCAAAAAATAAACTTTTCTTTTCATTCTCTCATTTTTTTTTGAAAAATAATTCCAGAGGTCTCGAAAGTCAAGTTTCACATTCATTTTGTTTTATGTCTTGATTTTTCTGGATGAAGTAATATAAAGAGTCGTTAAACAAACGCAGTTGTATAAAAAAATTACCAAGAGAGATAAAAAATGCTGCAAAGATTTTTAAAGCTGTTTTAAAAGATTGTTTCTGATAATAAAAACTGTAAAGTGTATGTCTTTTGAAGAAAAATTTATTGCGACTTTATTGCTTTTTAAATGTAAACTTTTAGAACAGTGTCAGGTTATTGTTTGATACAATTCCTCTCACGTATTTTCAAAGTTTATTTGCTAGGTATTTTAATGTTAATTAATTATAACTGGGACTGAAGTTTTTTTAAAATTTTCAACAGTTTTATTTTTAAGTACAAATATATTTATAATACAAAATTCTAAACATCGGTTTTATATCACAAAACAAACATTTGCGATTGTTATCATAAATTTATAAGTGAAACCAATATCTTCTCTGTAATAATTTTTAAACTGCTTGAAATCAGTCTAAATAACTGATATACAAATATTTTCTTAAAAAATTGGTTTATGGAAAATAAGCGGCATTCATCATTAAAAATCTTTTCTGTTTGATAGCCATGATAACGTTGGTACAAAGGATTTCTATAATGTATGGGTAGATTATGTTTGGAAAATATATAGTGAATTACGGTACTATTCTAAGATCTTAAATTTATATTACGGTTCATTACTCTTAATGTTATATTAAAATAGGTCAAACAAGCGGTTAGGTAAGGTTCTTATGAATTATATATCCTTATAAATCTCTGTGTTCTTTTTATTAGATTCCGTTAGAAAATTTTAGGTCATTTAATGTAGCTAACCATTACCTGAGAAACTTGTCTGCTTTAGTTTTATATTTTCTTTGTTAAGCGAATGAACTGGAATTATAAAATATAAGAAATAGTACCATTTCATGTCAATATAAATATACAATTTGTAAGGGTGCGGGAGCTCAGACAGTTTTTAACCATATCTAACTATCTCTATAAGGCTAATATAAAAACATTTATGTTAAAAATGTAATCGATTCACTTGTAATGTGTAACAGAAATTATTGTCACTTGGTCAGCCAATTCATGTTCAGAAACCATGATAAATATGTGTAATCCTTACTCAGTTTTGCATGCACATGATCTGTAAAAAATCACCCATACAGTTCAAATTCGCAGAGCAAAACTCTTCAGACAATAACATGCCCAGTAGTACTCGTGCCTGTAAATTGCAGAGGACCAGTCATGTTTACTTACTTTGATAGATGCAATTGTTACTTTTCAGATTAGTTTGGTCGGGTAAGTTTCGGAGGGCTATGGCCTACTGATTGTTTACCCATTAGAGGCCTAATAATTCGGGAACTGAAGCTTAAAGCGTTGTTATTTGGAGTTTAGAAATAATGTCGATCTTGGTATCGCATACCTCTTAGTATCGCTTTGCATATGCACGGGGCCGATTTGACGCTATTAGCTGCCTACGTGCAAGGTAGTGACCGCGACCTATCAATGTATATACCTGATGGATCGGCTCCCCTGAAAATTTGGTCAGCCTGCGTGCATGCACACACTGCACACCTACGAGCCCTTATATATATATATATATATATATATATATATATATATATATATATATATATATATATATATATATATATTATATATATCACACTAGCATATAGCTCATGACGGGATCAGTTAAAGTTTTAATACATATATATATGTATATATATATATATATATATATATATATATATGTATATATATATATATATATGTATATATATGTATATATATATATATATATATATATATATATATATATATATATATATATATATATATATATATATATATATATATATATATATACATCTATCTATCTATCTACCTATATATGTATATATATATATATATATATATATATATATATATATATATATATATATACTAGCATATAGCCCATGTTATGACGGGATCAGTAAAAGTTTTAATTTTCTAGAATTGTAAAGTATCCTATGAGGCAGATAAAAAAATGGTTTGTTTTTTGGCTAAAAATTATCTTGCAACAAAAAATAATCGATGATTAAGTTTAATATTATCACATATGTACATAACCTTTATTTAAATCAAATATAAAATAAGTATTTACGTAATATCTAAGTTCAGTGATAAAACGTATGAGATTAATACAGAAAATATTTAATTAATTCAAAATAAGAAATTATTAAATGAGAGGGTTAATGGAATTACGTCATAATACTAGAAAAAAATGTTATTTTATCTATTTATTATGTGATAAATTGATAAACTTAATTGCCTGCTCTGACAATGGGGCTTGATATAGTGATATTAAACTCTCGAAAAGGAGAGAAGGGGTGGATTTTGAACGTTTTTGCAAAAAACGACATAATCGATGATTAAGTTTAATATTATCACATATGTACATAATTTATTTAAATCAAGATAGTTTAGGAGAATAAGTATTTACTCGTTTAATATCTAAGTTCAGTGATAAAACGTATGAAATTAATACAGAAAATATTTAATTAATTCAAAATAAGAAATTATTAAATGAGAGGGTTAATGGAATTACGTCATAATACTAGAAAAAAAATGTTATTTTATCTATTTATTATGTGATAAATTGATAAACTTAATTGCCTGCTCTGACAATGGGGCTTGATATAGTGGTATTAAACTCTCGAAAAGGGGGAGAAGGGGTGGATTTCGAACGTTTTAAAGACGACAGTATATATATATATATATATATAGCATATATATTCTAATTTATATATTAAATATATATATATATATATATATATATAAAACTTTACTCGCTTTAAATTTTGCTCTAACTCATGAAGATATATATATGTATATATATATATTATATATATATATATATATATATATATATATATATATATATATTATAATATATATATATATATATATATATATATATATATATATCTATCTATCTATATATATATATACACACACACACACATATATATATATATATATATATATATATATATATATATACATATATATATACATATATATATACATATATATATATATATATATACATATATATATATATATATATATATATATATATATATATATATATATATATATATATATATATATATGTATAATATATATATATATATATATATATATATATATATATATATATATATATATATATATATATATATATATATATATATATATATACTTAGAGCATAATGTTTAAATTATGTGACTAGTTTTTACAGAACTGTTATTTATATTCTGGAGACTAGCATATGTGGACAAAACACTTATTTCTCTCGTGGTGTATGAGTAACAGATCATAAGACTTTGAGAATTGTGTTATCCTCCGATAATATTTCTTTAAATTTCCTCTTTAACTTTATGTGACAAAATAAAATATCTTTATAAATAATCCCAGAATCTGTAATAGAAGACTTGGAATTGGAGATGTGCAAATAATGAGAAACTCAGTACACTATAGAATTTATTCTCATGTAATTATTGCCACTGTCTTATTAAAGATCATATTACCACCGAAAAGATGGATAATCTTGAAACACATATCAGAATCTCAAGATTAACAATTATTCGAAATTTTCATGACTGGGTAAAATGAACTGCTGAACTATCAGATAATCAAGTGTGCTAGAATTCTTCTAGCATCCGAATCGATAAGGTAGGGACAAAAATCATGCTATTTTGGCAGACTAGCCGGAAAAGTAAAAGAATTAAAACTATTCAAATTATTATGAAAGTGCGCATAGGGAATATAGAGATAGTATAGGGTGATATTAAAACAAATGTTATTTCAACTTTTCATATAAGGTCCCGATTTCGTAATTTTTTAAACAATATAGGTTATAAGTTATACAACTACATACTGCAGCCATAAACAAGCTTGTAGTACATTTATTTTAGTGAAATAAGTACAATCTATCATACATACTATCATACAATTTTATTTTGTCTACATTGTATATCCTAATGGATAAGACTTGTAAATGGTCACTAAATTTTTATAATACTTTTATTAATTTTATTTATAGTACAAGTATGTATAACTGCCAGTAATGTTAGTAATTATACATTTAAAATGTAAACTTTTATATACAAAATATAACTTTTTATAATTAATACAATAGAAACATTTTCATTATTTTGAAATATATTTATACAGACAATTTTATTTACAATCATAGCTCTTTAGCGTTTTAAACGAAATGTACTTTCAATTCAGGACAGAGTGAAATGAGATGCTTGAAACACTGCTCATATATGAATTCTTTATCCTTCCTATTTATATTTAAATAATATGTTAATTGGATGAAATGCCATCAAATTGTATAACTTATTTCTAGTTTGTTTATTCCTCTATTTGTTTGTTTTTTTCTATTTGTTTATTGTTATTCATTTCTAAATTTGTTTAAGATATGTGCATATGTGCAAAATTTTGCACTGAAATAAGCAAATTGTTTTCAGAAAGTATTATTCGAACCAATAAAAAATGTTTAATATTAAATAACAATATTTATTTATTTGACCAATCAATTGTTCGCGAGCCATACTATATTAATCCTGTATTAAAGTTATATATGTACCACTCGGATACAATACGGTTAGGTAAAAAAATAGAAATTGGATATTTATTGTTGTATTACTAATTTAAAATATTTGGTTAGGAAAGTTATTATCAAGTAAATAGTGTTAAATAAATGGTAGGACACCAATAAAATCTTTAATAACTGTAAATAATGTTATTTATTGCATTTAAATTAAAAAAACCCTGAATTTATTTTAAAAGGTCTTAACCCATAACTGCCCAAAACGTTTGTTCCGAAAATATATTGATGACTAATTTAAATCTGAAATATTATACACTGCAAACAGTAAAAAACAAAATATTAAACTAAAACAACTTTGCATATTACAAGCCTTTCCTCATTTCTGATTAGCTGTCATTTTAAACATCATGAAATCTCATAAAGAAGATCAATTTCATGATAAGAGATTTATATGTTGTTTGGGGTAAACACATTGCTACATAATGAAGATTATTAGTAGATAAAACCATTTATTGTGATTTCAGACACTTTTTCCAGCTGAATAAACGATTTTTAGAGTGAGGTTTGATCAACCATAAAATGCCGATTTAAAAAACAAAATTATAAATAAAATCAAATGCTCACAATTTTGGTAAATTATTTGAAGAATTGTCATCTACTTCCACAGAAAGAAAAAATTTCTCCCCCCCCTAAAAAAATAAAAATTCTGGAAACTACTTTTTATAAATCTAAAGAGAAGCTATTATCTTTTAATATACTCATTTTTTCCTTCTAGGTGGGTTATTTTATGTTTAAATCGAAAATTTGAAACTGTAATTGTTTTTAACGTAAGTATAGTTTATGTTAATTGTGCGTATGTGAAAAAGTTTATAGAATAAAAAATTTAAGAGAAGATATTAAATAGTCATCACAACAACTAGTCAGACTACTAATAACAAGTTAATCTTCGCATTGTCTGAAATACTGCTACAGTTAGTCTGTAATGAAACTGTCATCCTATCTAGTCAATTAAACTAGAAACTATATTAAAATGTCTTTTAAGAGATAGTGCTCGAAAATATTTTGTGAATTTAAAAGGGGATCGATGTAGATGTCAATTCATGCGCTCCAACTTCAACATGAGTTGCGCTCGACTGAATAGAATTACCGGGAATTAAATACAGTCTCTTCGGCTGTGAATGACTAAAACTACCCTGTTTGCTGTACGGTAAAATAATCCAGGAAAGATCTGCAGAAAAGTCTTTCGGGGTCTTTACTTTGAAATCAATAATGGCTTCACTTTGCAACTAAAATAATAGGTATTCATTGAGCCGTAAAACTCGTTTTCGGTCTTTAATACTACGGCCGAATAAAACAAGAAAGTGATTGCTACTAAATGCTCTGTTGAACTTAGATAAAAGGGATTAAAATGACTGCGGCCTTTCACAGTGAGCATTCTTTGTGGTCATATTGTGGTACTCTTTTCAGAATAGTTGGGGAACTTCTAAAAGAGAAAAAAAAGGCCAAACATCCAGAAGTAAAACTTTATTTAGTTAACTTGTATCTGCTGCTGATGTTCCAGAAAAATTTATGAGGTTTTACGGCACATTTTGTAAAGTTCTGATTAGGTTATCAGAGAGTAAAAGCTCCTGTCAGATGTATTCTTTGACAGGAAATCCTTTCTTAAGGTAAATTTCTGTAACTTGACTATATATTTAGTTATTATTAAAAGTGACATAGTATTTAAATGAAGTAAATTATGCAGAATAGGAAGTATTAAGTAATAAATATTTAGGCAATGTATAATTATATATCTACAGGGATAACAAAACTGTCACAAACTCATGAGTCATAGAATTTATCAAAAACAAAGAACTTTTTGAAAAAAAAACGTGGAAAAGAAATCAGTAAGTGGTTACAGGGCACATTTCCTAGAGTCGATAAAATGTCACTTTTAGGGTGCACTTTTTCAAGGATGCGGTAATATTTTACAATGCATAAAATTTTGTTTACAATGCGTTATATAGAACTTACAATGCGTAAAATTTATTTTACAATTCTTATTTTACAAATTCAGCAATATTGAAAAGTCCAATAAACGTTTATACATATATTTCCCTGTATCATATATAGTTCTAAAAATGTCAGTGTAGCATAAAAGGTGATAGTTTAACAATTTCCAAACACGGTGTTGTCTTTTTAAAAAGCATATTTTGAACTAGCTCATAAAAAAGTGTTCATTCTTTTAACAAAAATATAGCACAGGCTACCTAAATCTCACAAAAACTATAAATTTA